>MPNW01000034.1:188022-203047 GCA_011800805.1 Hirudo medicinalis
ATCGAGGAACGCTCTCTCTCGTCTAAGGCGAGCAGGGAGGTGAGAGTCGCTTTCCGACTGGTTCGTGTTTTTTTCTCAAATCAAAGACAAACATAAATGCCGAGGTCAATGATTCCGGTTCTGGTCATCACGTGGAGCGCCATCTGTCGAAATTCCTACATATTCAGCTAACATTAGATGATAATTACATAAGCATTCCAATAGTTCGCCCCATTTCCGGTCCAACAAATCCACTCTGAGAAATCACTCTCAGACACGTTTTGCAACAACATCCTTCTCATCAGATTAAAAAAAAAACTAGGAAAAGACCGAAAGTGCACTCTTTCTCAATAAATAACATATGCAAAATAAACAATGTGAAATAAACTGGTGATATCCGAGGTTTTGTAAATATTTGGTAACTTTGATATAGTTAGTAAATTTGGTTACACTTACTTCTTTAAATGAATGATATCTGTTAAATTAAGTAGTAAAATAAAAAGCAGTTCGTATAAGGGACTGGCAGTGTATGCAAGCTAATAATAGACAACTACTGATTTCAAAAAGATCTGGCCCTCCGTCACCAGTAGATTGCAATTGAATATCCCTGGACTAGAGTATATTGTTCGTTCGGCCTAACCTTTTATAATGCTCCTCAGTCTGGAGCACTAGAAACTAGGCTTCACACAAGTTAGTGAATATTATAAATTTGCTCGTCAGATGTCAGCTTGAGTTAGACAAGTTAAATGTAGGCCATTTCTCATATAATATTCTATATATTTCTATATAATATTATTTAATAACTTTAAAGTAGAGTAATGTTGTAAACTTATGAGACACTAATAATTAAAATTATTTAAGGTTAGATACTGGTTAATAGAAATTGAAAAGTACCGATTTCGACAAACTCCTGTATGGCAGTGCAACACTTTATAATTTTTGAAAATCTCGAGAATATGTCAAAAATTCCTTTTACATAGATTAAAGTAGAATAATGTATTAAAAGATATTTGTTAAAATTGATTGAGAATATTAATATACGGTGAAAAAAGTTTAACATCTGACGGCATACTTGGCTACTGATAAGTATAACAATATTATAAAATGTAACTCAAAATAAAACATTTTAAAATATAAAATATTAAAATAAAAATTATATAAAAACATAATTAGTTTAAAAAAAAAACCCAAATCCGAACATTTTTAATGTCAATGTTTATCATTAAATGATAGTCCTTTATAAGCGGCGCGGCGCTTCATCCGCTTGGGCCTTTCGGCTTTGGTGCGCAGCGGTTTGCCGCTCTACCTAACCCTGGTTTTTTTCGGCTGCCTCGGACGATGACGTGTCTGTTTTTTGTTATTTGCTTTCAGACACGTCGAGGTATGCTCAGTCAATCAAAAAAGCAGATAGTGTGTCGAAGCCGGGAGGTAACCATCTTCTTTGTCAATGTCATATCGGGATTCTGGCTAGTTGCCGACTTTTCTGCTTGTAGCCCGCTTTGTGGTTCGACTGCGGACGGGCTCGTAGGACTGTCTGTTGCCAGCTATCAGAAAACCTATTATGGGTTGACAGGAGAACAAAATTCCTTTGGAGGTTACCCAGTCTTTCCTGAAAGACTCAGAGACTGGGAACTTCATGAGGAGACATTTTAGTTCGTGTTTACGAAACAGGAATCAAATAATTTCCAATTTGTGGGTAGGCTAACTTTGGTTGTTGTGGTTTCTGTGTATATGGTTATTTTGAGCCTTAGATTCATTTTTATGATTCATAGATTTTGCCTGTGCCCTTTAGTTTGATTGTTGTAAATTTTAAGTTAATGTAGATACAAGTAATTCACGTCTAGTTAAGTAACTGTAGTGGAGCTAATCAACCTGCACTGATACCCAGCCTGAGATTGTGTGTGACCCAAGTGCAGCATCAAAGAAATTGACCGAATTGTGAACAAAATTATCTATGGTTTCTGTGGATATGGTCATTTTGAGCCTTAGATTCATAGATTTTGCACTCTGTGGCCTTTAGTCTGATTGTAGTAAAATTTTAAATTGCTACGAATACAGGTAATTCATCTCTAGTTAAGTAACTGTAGCAGAGCTAATCAACCTGCACTGATTGACCAGTCTGAGATTGTGTGACCCAAGTGTGGCATCAAGCAGAAATTAATTGAATTGTGAACACAATTAGTAACTTTATCCACAGGTGACAAAATCTTAAGATTTGGGTCAGTTTGCTGTGCTTAAAATAATGTTCATGGTTAACTGCACAAGTTTTGGCAGACCCTGCTTTACCTTCACAATTTACCCATTGATTTTCACACGACAAAATTAACTAGGAGTAACACTTCCATAACTGTGAGGTCTGACACAACGCCCACACATTTTGAGGCAAGCAAATTTGGATCTCAAATTCAGATTTACTGAGATTCCTTCAGACAGCTACTCACAAATACCAATTTTATCACATGCCATAAATATGTTTTGACTAAAATTGGATACAAGTTTGTCAATGTTGTCTTAATATCTTAAGTAATCTGATGCAACAGTTTATAAGTCTTCTGGAATTTACCAGGTCATTAACGTTAAAGTATTTTAGTGTTCTATTGAACCGAGCAAAAATGCCGAGATATTTAAAATGGTGTAAATGAACTTGATTCAGTTTGCTGGTTTCAATTAATTTATGATCCTGTGTCAATATACAGAAAATCAAACAAATCTTCTGGCTGAGGTTGAAGGTGGAGGATAGTACCTGGAAGCAATGAAAATATTGCAATAACATTTAAACATATCATTATTTCAAACTAATTCAATACTAAAATTTATAGGATAAAGCTTAATTTAATGTAGAACAAATCAGAAAGTTTACAAAAATGTAACAATATAGGCCAACAAATAAGTATTTATCAAAATATCATCAGTGGTCTAAAAGAGATTGATGAAACAATGTGTAAAACTGACTAAAAGCAAAATCCTCACTCAGGTGGATGCTTGTTCAGTCGTGCCATCCTCTCCATTCTCTCGCCATAGTAGTATGTCTTGGCATACTGATCAAATGCTATTGGGTCCCTGAAGTATAACTCAAGGAGATCTTTGACCTGCCGAAATAAAGGACGATGTGTTTATACTATTCATGCAATCTCTCAAAAAACACCTGATTTAAAGTAATCAAATAGTGCTAGTATAAAATTTTTTTACAAAAATTCTGATAATTTAAATCAAAATTAATGAGATATGAATTTTAATTAAGAAATCTAACTACCATATGGACCACTTCATATATTAGTCTCAATAATAATAATAATAATAAGACTTTTCATATGTCTTGAAAAATGCTACTTCCAACATTAACACTTTTGTGTCTTGTGTGTCATCATAAGTTCTACATGTTGTGCGAAGCAATGTGAAATTCACAACCACGAAAGACGTAATGCTATTGACGTTAAATGTGGAAATGCAGGCAAAAACAATGAAAGTGCATTCTATGCTGACCTGTTCAGAAGCATACTCTTCTCTGTGTGGTGGCACTGTTTGGTGATCAGGAACCAGTGGTCCCATGTTTCTTATGCTTGGGGGTTCAGTGGGATAAACAGCTGGTGCAGGGTAGGGTTCATACCTAGTCATTCCACCCCTGCTCGGACCTGGGCCCCTGCAGTTGTTAAAAGCTCAAATATAAATTGATGCAAAATTGAAGTGAAAGCTCAATACATTTCTTAGAAAATCAAATTCAACCTGGCATCCAATCTTTTCTTCCTGCCTTGTGTTTTTGCTGTGGACAACTAAAAAAAGAATCCTAATGAAAGCAATGTGCAACAATTTCAATGAGAAAAAGCAAGGATCAAACGAATTCAACTTTCACAAAGAATTAATGCAACACATTTCTCTATAATTGGATTTTATTAAAAACATACCTCTACATGGATGTTGCTTCCCTTAACATTATGACCATCCAGAGCTGCAATTGCTGCATTAGCCTCTTCTAGTGAATTCATGTGCTGCACAAGAATTAAGCATCAACTTACACCTTTCACTCAAACAGAGTTCATCGTAAGACTTTTCCAATGCAATTATTTGCCATGAGTTCATAAAAAAATGACATTGCTCACTTAAAATTAAAAAAATAATTGAAAATAATAATAGAAATATCAGCAATTATTTCTACACTTGATTACCATTTATTCCATTAATAAGCCAATTCAAGAGAAAATCATTTTATTCAAATTCAATGAGAAATTTTAACTTAATGGTAATTTCATATAAACATTGAAAATGTCACCTTATCAGTGGCAATACAATTTGTAAGATAAAGTGAATCTGATGCTATCATTGATAAGATCACCATATTTATGGTGTCTTAAGCATCAGTGGTCCCTAAACCATTTACAAATTGCTGCTCACCATGTTCGAAAATAAAATATATGAAAAGAAATTAATGAATAGTAATTGATAAGATGTTTGGTAATTCAAGGTAATATTAAGCCATGTTCTGAATTGTAGAGACTTACAACAAATCCGTAGTTTGAGATTACATCACATTCCACAACTTCTCCATACTTTTTGAATAATGTAGTGAGGTCATCTCTTGAAGTTCCTTCAGCTAATCGGCCAACAAAAATTTTCACTGGCATGTTATGAGACTTTGGAGTGGTCTAAAGCAAGTACACAGAGAAGGAAGATTATTTTCACAATTTTATAGAAAATAATTATCATGGCTGTTAGCACTTTGATTGCTGATTTTAAGTTCACAGATATTTTCAACATTTTATTTGATTGTCTAATTCTTTACATGGCCAAGTAAAATGGAATGGATATATTTTGAAATATTACTATATTTGAGCAATACATTGTTTTATACAATAGCCAATTAACCTAAACTTAAAGCTTCCAGTTATGACCATTATTATTAATTAGTGCACATAATACCACTCCATTCCTTCAAATTTTGACCTATTTGAGACAAGGGAATTACTTACTAGAATAAGCTATTAAAGGTCATATTTTCAAATTAACGTTTCCCCAGACATCCATCAAAACACACAATGCATTTGTTTTAGAAATACCCAAATCAAGTCAAGAAATTAATCCACAAATGTGTTGACTCACAATAAACTCTTTTAGAAACGCCCATTAAAATCTCAGATGAATTTATTTATTATCAAGCTCAAACTTCGCCAATGGAAATGATAAATTATTTTCTGCAGTTAATACTAACACTAACCAATCCATTGAAACAATAGCTTTCAAAAAATTAGCGAATGTTGCGCGATTTCAGAACGCTTACAATCGCAAAAATAAAAAAAACCTATTTTGAAATAATATTTAAACAAAATACACCAAAAAATCGCAAGCACGAACTTGGAACACCGACGCCAAAACTTTTCAATGAACTTATTGAGCGCTTGTTTACCTAAAATAAAGTGAGACATAGATCTTGATAAATTTAACAAAAACGTAAGTAGATTTATAAATAATAAAAAATTAAAAAGAATTGTCTGAATATTAATAAATTTATTTGTGATTTTATCATAAATTTAAAGAGTTTAATATTTGAAACTGTCTTATGGAACAACAAATGCAATCCGTAGTTAAATCGCAATTTCATAATATTAAATAATTTTTTGCTTTTAACAATGTACTTGTAAGAAAGGGTGATAATAGAAACAATGGCAGCCTTCGAAATGAATCCGGAGTCTTTTAATCGCTAGAAAGTTGTCAACTCGTTATGGTATTCTTTAACGGCAACTTTAGAGTACTTGTCTGTGAAGCAGATTATTTGAAACCCACAGAATTTGCGATCCGCCATCAAGTACTCACTTTTTCAAGAAGTTTCATAGATCACAATTTATTTCATTTGCCCATGCATTCACTAAAATTATAACCTGTTTCTGTGCATTCAACCCGACAGGTTGTTGGATTGAAAGCGCCTACTTTAATTGATCCATACGTGACAATAGATGTCGATGAAATAGTAGTTGCACGAACCCATGCAAAGCAAAAATGTTCAAATCCTGTGTGGAACGAGGAGTTTTTTGCCGAGGTTCACAATGGCAAAAATCTGGGTTTTACTGTTTTTCATGATGCATCTATACCTCCAGATGAATTTGTTGCAAATTGTGCACTGTCTTTTGAGGATCTTTACAACAACAAAAATTCCAATGACTTTTGGGTTAGCTGATATGATAAAGCTTTTTATTATTATTAATCTGGTGGTTGAAAAGATTTCAAATTGTTAAACAAAGGTGACACTAGAACCCTGTGGGAAGCTGAGGATAATGATTGAACTCAATGGAAATATTTGTGAAGGTTGTTCTTGTGAAGCTGAGCTTTTTTAATAAATAATGCTTGAATCATTTATTGGACCCATGAATTATAAATTAATTGTGATATATTTGATATGATATGAGTTGACATGCTTTCATTTTGCAAATTTGGGTTGTGCACACTTTTATGAGCCAATTGTAAGGAAAACATTTGGATAGCATAATCAAATACCTGTTATCTCTTAGTTCTTTATAGCTCAGATGTCTCCATTTTGAACGGATGAATGGTTTTATCTTGTTGTGATCGTCTGCTGGGTCATCAATGCTTTTATGTGGATTGGCCAGAAATTCCAAGAGCTTTCAAAGAGAAGCAAGGTCTGAAACACAAGAGGCATGGGGCCATGAAGAGGAGAGTTCACCAAGTCAACAATCATAAATTTATGGCCACGTTCTTCAAACAGCCCACCTTCTGCTCTATATGCAACGAGTTCATTTGGTCTGTTGTTTTTAGACTGAGCATTTATTTTGACGCAAGGTTTTATTAATAATTAATCAATTTGGAATTTTCAGACTGTATTAGTGATGGCAAAACTTTAGTTGATTAAATCTACTTTTTAAATGAATTGTCTTTCAGACAGTTACAATAATAAGCTCACTTACACAAATTGTAATAAGTCATGAGTAAACAAAATCCATTATCTTTAAGACCATATAATCCATATAATATCCATGATGTAATAACCTGTAGACTTTAATTAAAGTCGTTAATTATTCGACGCTCGTGACGTACCTCGCCAGCAGCGGAAGCATGAAGTTCTGAAGAATGACAAAAAAGTTTCAAAACTTTTGAAATACCTGCAAGAATGAGGACCAACCGATGCAACATTTAATAGAGGACGTGTTGGAGCTTTCAAGACATGACTCGGTCTTGAAGTGATGTCGGAAGCCGACCCGACACGAGGGGTAGCACGGGTTTGCCAAAGAGTCTCGATCCGCTTCGGACATGCTTTATATGATATGCTTTAGTTTCAACCATAAACTTCTGGTAGTCATGGTGACGATAAAACTAGCAGCATTTTTTGTTGCTCAATTTGAAGCCGATATTTTCTATATTCCAGGGGCATCACTTCACCCCAAGGCTACCAGTGTCAAGGTCAGCTTTAACATTAAATTAACTTGAATTTTAAGTTATTAATTTCTTGGATTAAACAAAAAACAAAAATATAATAATATTATATTATATATAATAATATAATATTATTATATATTTTATTATATAATATAATAATATAATAAAATATAATAATATAATATTATTATATATTTTATTATATTTTATAAAAATATAATAATATAATATTATTATATATATTAAATTATATAATATTATTATATATATGTTATATATATTAAATATAGTATTATTATATATTTTATTATATTTTATAAAAATATAATAATATAATATTATTATATTTTATATTTATATTTATATTATAATAATATAATATTATTATATTTATAATAATAATTTATAATATTTATTAATAATTTATAATAATATAATATTATTATATTTATATTATAAATATAATATATTATATAATATTATATAATTAATATTATATAATTATTATTATATAATTATATAATATTATTATATTTATATTATAAATATAATATATTATATTATTTATAATTTATATATTATATAAATTAATAATTTATAATAATATAATATTATTATATTTATATTATAAATATAATATATTAATATTATTATTATATTAATATAATTTATTATTTATTATATTAATTATAATTAATAATAATATTATTATATTATTATTGTTGTTGTTATTATTATTACTATTACTATTGTTGTTATTATTATTATTATTATGATTATTATTATTATTATTATTATTATTATTAAAAGGATAATAACAAGGGTTATTGAATTGAAAAAAATCAGTAATTTGAATAATTTTCCATCAATCATATTATATCGGTGTATTAATCACCTCCAGTTCAAACATCACATTACCTGCACGAATATCTCAAATCTTGAATATTTTTTGACATCGTCCACTCTTATTATTTTCTTTATCCCTTCCGAAGCAGATTATATTGTGTGTTCATATCTTTGTAATAGACTTTAATTAAGCTGTAAATGTCGATTTATTTGATATAAGCACCCTGGATGTTTGGAATAATGAGGCGTGCGAACGACTCGTCTGAATACCGACATAAATTATTTTTTGAATAATAACAAGAGATCATTGAAAATCATCATGAATTTCATTCATAATCTTAACTGTAACATTAAATTTGAAATCAGTGAAAACTTTTTTTAAAAGTATGCACTTGTGTTGTGCACAAACGATGCCATCAGAATGTGGTCATGACGTGCCCCGGAATGAAGGAGTCTGCGGAAAACGCAGACGATTCCTGCAACGTGGTCGGTTGCTTTTATGCCGTCGATTTATATTTTAATCTGCCAAACATTAAACATAGAATGTGGAGAATTGAACATGATTCATTTGAACTTTTGGAGCACTTTGGTTTACTCAAGAAATGATTTCTTTGCTTTGAATTTGATAAAACATGTAGTTAACTGTCTTATTTAATGTTTTGTTTTGTGTTTTTGTTTCAGATTCCAGGTCACAGGTTTACCATCAATATGCCTCACAGGTTCAAAACTCACAACTACAAGACCTTCACCTTCTGCGACCAT
Organism: Hirudo medicinalis; assembly: GCA_011800805.1. Classification (NCBI taxonomy): domain Eukaryota; kingdom Metazoa; phylum Annelida; class Clitellata; order Hirudinida; family Hirudinidae; genus Hirudo; species Hirudo medicinalis. The sequence goes on from MPNW01000034.1 coordinate 196,990, forward strand.
TGCGGTTCACTTTTGTACGGCCTCTTCAAGCAGGGGCTTCAATGTGAAGGTTGCTCGATGTTCGGTTTAGCAATAGCTTCAAACATTTTGGCAAGAAATGAGGTTTTAAATGCAGAAGTCAAACATTTCTTTTAAAGCAATTATTATTTTTTGTGCCTCTTTGAACATTGAATTTTTCTAGACATAATTAGATCATCCCTCAATTTGGTTATAAAACCCAATAGTTTGCAAGAAGAACGTGCACAAGAGATGTCAGAAGAATGTTGCGCACAACTGCGGCATCGACACCGGTCGCATGGCTCGGATTCTCAAGGAGCTCGGAATCTCGGGAGACAAATTTAGCAAAAAGAAAAAGGTGTCCTTTATATTTGTGGCGTTCGCTATGCTGCGATGGTCTGCTTAAGCTCAGCAGATGTTAATAAATGGGATGCAGTTGTCAATCACATCTCTTGCACCAGAGTAAAATCAGCATTTTGTGTTCATAGGTTGTTTTTATGATTTTCTTGATATTACTAATTTCAACAATTATCATATGACAAGCGGTGTAACAAGTTTCAAATAGAATGTTTTGTTTCAACATGTGTGAACATTCCAAATAGTAATAATTTTAACAATTAAAATACATAACATTCAATCATGCCCACTCAATGTGTATTTGAGAAGCAGGATATTAATTTCCAAGTGTCCTTAAATTGAATAATTATTTGCATCTGGCAATCATCATTATAATCATCATCATTGTTATTTTGATACCAGATCGGCAGCATTCTTTCGGTCGACAACACTGCCACCACCACATCTACTCACAAATCCTTGGACCTGAGAACAACATCTTCACCATTTCCTCTTCAAAGTTGGTGATGTGACGGCCATCTTAAATAATTCGAATGCATTTTATTTTTTCTTAGTTCGGTGTCGTTCGACCTTTTCGAGCCGACGAACCCGAGATTTGTATGCAATCACGGTTCACAATATTTCAAAGCCAAAATATGTTTCAGTAAATTAAATAAAACTACTGAAATTCAAGTACATTTGTGTTAAATTTTATCTTTAAATGGTGGTTTATTTTTCTTCAGTAATGTCTTTGTCAGATTTTTCTGTTCACCGGTCGAAGAGTTTTATTTGTTCGACTTCGTGTCGGTCGTTCGAGAAGACGTTGCAATAAATTTAATAGAAATTTCATTTAAAAATCATCACGAGAATCATTTAAAATAATCGTTGAATTGAACGTGTCGACCACGTTCAGGTTGCGATCAGAAGCAGTCGTCCGAACCCTGCAAAGGACTGAAGGTCGTCGTCGACGAAACGTCGCGCAGGACCAGGAGTCAATCGCCTCGACGCAAACTGGACGAAGGGGTTTTCGAGTCTTCGGGTAACTCGCAGTTTTCCGAAAAGTCGATCTCCGAACGTTCGCCATCTTTTTCATTCGACAACTTCGACCTCCTCCAACTTCTCGGCAAAGGAAGTTTTGGCAAGGTAAAGTCGACCGCATGAACGGTAAAATTGCAAAGGTCCTTGCGGCATCGAGTGGTGATCTTATAATTAATTATTAACAATTTACTAATTAATATTATATACCTTTACTAATAATAGCTTGAATGCGTTATGAAGACCTGGAATGCATAGTTTATAAAGAATTTCAAATATTAAGAATAAGGAATATGATATTATTATGGTCGCAGTGATGTAATCTTAAATAACGAATCAGAATCATTGCGATCGTGATGATGTAATCTTAAATAGGAGTTTTCATTGCTTAGTTATCTTTTGCAGGTCTTTTTAGCAGAGCACAAATCAAGCTCTAATTTATATGCACTGAAAGTTCTGAAGAAGGATGCGATATTGCGAGACGACGACGTGGACTGCCTCATGACCGAGAAGAGGATTCTCGTCCTGTCGGCCAAACATCCTTTCCTTACTGCTCTGTATTCGTGCTTCCAAACGCCCGTGAGCGAAGATATTTAATTGATTCCTGACGAGACTCTTTAAAGTTATTGCCCGATAAAAATCCTCTTGGGTACAAAAAGTTACAGTTATTTTTGACAGAATGAACAAAGCAGTTTAATTGTTGAGAAATTAGACAAGTTACATTGGATAATGTGTAATAATAATATTACATTTATCATTTTTTCAAAGTATATATCAATTGTGCCTTATAATTCAATTTCTTGCTAATTTTATAAATTGTAATTTTAAACTAATCGTAAGTAGGGATTTTAACATGCTTTAACGTGATAATGAGTCATCATGACAAGCCGATGTCAGTCATTTTTCGTTGGCTGTGAATTTGATAATTTACACAATTTAAAGCATACATTTGATGTGACTTGGCAGAACATTTACAAGTACCAAGTCTTTTTGGAGATTAGATGTGATGATTTTATTGTCAATAATAAATTACTTAACATTCACCTAGATCATTTCAGCTCAAGCTATTGCTAAAATCAATCTGTTTGATCATTTTAGAGTATTTTCTTAGAAATTTTATAGCACTAAGAATAGATATCCATAAAGCAACTTCAAAGCTTTCCTCCACATAATATTTTAGAGCTCTACGTGACAAAACATGACACTTTTTTCCATTTACTTTTCGATGCATTGTTGAAGGATCGGCTGGTGTTCGTGATGGAGTACATGGCAGGGGGAGATTTGATGTTCCAAATTCAGGCAGCCAGGAAATTTGAGGAGAATCGAGCAAGATTTTATTCAGCTGAGGTCATTCTTGCACTCATATTTCTGCATCAAAATGGCATCATATACAGGTAGATGATTGTGTTGGTTTGGACAGAATTAATAGGTAATTACATGCCTAATGGTAATTGCTGGTAATTATGGCATGGTTTTGCACATTTGTTGTTATACTGCATTTATGGTTCATTTTGAATTGGGTTGTAACATTTGATGGCTTAGGAAATACCAGTATTTTTTAGGATTAAAAATGTTTCAGAAAAAGTTGAAATTGTTAATGAAGTTGCCACACTGAATATTTTGATGATTCATTCAAACAGATGTCCTTTTTGTCAGTAATTACTTTGCAATTTTATTAAATTAAAATAATCCACCAGGGACCTTAAATTGGACAACATAATGCTAGATGCTGAGGGTCACTGCAAGATTGCTGACTTTGGCATGTGCAAAGACAGAATGTCGCCAGGTGAAACGACGTTAACCTTCTGCGGCACACCTGATTACATCGCTCCAGAGGTGACCCTGGTCGTGTTGAAATTTAAATGCTGGCATTAACGACATGTTTTTAACATATCAAGTGATGAATAACATTCGCCTATCTTGCAGGAGTGTTTAGTCGAATGAATTGATCGTAGACATGCACTTAAGTTAATGTCCATTTCGTGCCAGTTTGAATGGCACCTGCATGACTCATAAAATAATTTTGTTAGGTAGCAATTGTTATTAAGTAATTGTAAGTAAGGGTGTGACATTGTAATCAAATGTCATTTTATTAACTGCAATTATCATCGAGTAGCATCTTGAAATACAAACTATTCTGTGTATTTTAAATATTTGATCTTTTCACCATTCTTTTCAGATCCTTCAAGAGCAGGAGTACGACAGTTCGGTAGACTGGTGGGCCATGGGGGTTCTGATGTACGAGATGATGGCCGGCCAGCCCCCGTTTGAAGCCGACACCGAAGAGGAATTGTTCGAGTCGATACAGCACGACGATCTCTTGTTCCCCGTTTGGCTGTCTAAGGAAGCTGTCTCTGTCCTCAAGGAGGTTTGTCCTTCTAAATATTCACATTTGAAAACTGTTGCAAGAAAATTCTGCAAATAAAATATGCTTATTTCAGATATTTGTGAAAATTATCAAATTGATGAATGCATTTAATTATTTTAAAATTGTTATTGGAGAATCATTTTCATTTTGTATGCAAATATTGTTATACCTAATTTAACATCAAATTTATAAAAATTACTTTCACATGAATTATAGGCAGTTTTATCTTTGTGTATTCACTGTTTTCAGTCTTTGTGGTTGTCATTTCTTTTTACAGTTTATGACTAAAAATCCTGCTCAGAGACTTGGATGTGTTCCTTCCCAAGGAGGAGAAGAAGCCATCAAAGTTCACGACTTTTTTCTCAACAAAATCGACTGGATTGCACTTGAAGCAAAGAGGGTCGAACCTCCATTCAAGCCCAGAATTGTTTGTGTCTTTGTAATATAAAGTTTAGCACAAAACATAGTTAATACGGGTTTAATAATACCTAATTTTTACAAATGCCGGATCAATTTAATTTTGTTTTACGATTTATTTTAACAGAAATCGAGGCTCGACACGAGTAACTTCGATCAGGATTTCACAAAAGCTGACCCTGTCTTGACACCTTCTGATCCTCAGGTCATCAGGAACATAACCCAATCAGAATTTGAGGGTTTCTCGTTCGTAAATAAAGACTATGGCCGGCCACTCTCCTCGAGGCCGGCAAATGTTTTGCTGCCTCTGCCAACAAAGACGTCATTAGATGCATCGACGATGCCAAAGAGTAGTAAGAGTGAAACTTTAGAAAATCAGGTCAAAACAATGAATGTAAACAAAATTCCAATTTCTCGCCTGAAACATTCTGCCATCTTTTCTTCTATGCAAGCAACACCCAGGATGGGATCAATGCAAATTGATTCCATTGGGGCATTGCAAATTCCAACCGATTGCCAGAAAACATCTCTAAAGTGTCAAACACTTTTTGCTGTTCAGACCTCATGCCATTTGAACTGTGATGTAACACAGTCCAAATCGTCTTCCTCTACGTTATACTCAGATGCATTAGAAAACTCTCCACTAGGCTCTGTCCATCATGGAAAACACAAAGTTGTTATGCAAGAAAGTGGCCTAACTGACGAAGGATCCACCTCGTCGTCGCATCTTCGGATGCTCAAGCAACAGGCAAACGTCGACCTTGATGATTCATTGATTCACAGGGATGCGAGACACAAGAACGATAGCCCTGGCGATGTCGATGATTGTGAATACGAAGACGGACGAGCCGAAGAAAAGCCGACTTTCGTGCCGATCTCTATAAGAAAATCTGATTTCGCCGTCAGAAAATCTTCTTCTTCTTCATCGTCATCGCCTCCAAACAGATTAAGCACTCCTCTGTGTGGTAGCATTGAGGTCTAAGTAAAGTGTGTTCACTATTCCACCAAACCACCAGCAACTTATGTATTTGTTTTAGCACACGTAATCATAGTTCAATCTGAGTTTTGAATTGAAATTGCATCCTCCTTCCTGCAAATAGAAAGTTTCTACTTGTATAGTGCATCAATGGTTTCTCCCGCACAGATCTTAATTTTTGCAATAAAATCAAAAGATTTGTTTTTTAATAGAATTTCTCATAGATGCAATGTTAGCTCATTAAAACTAGATATTTTTGACTGTCTCACCATGGAGGTGAATTGTATTTATTTGATTGTTCATTCTTAAACTCTCAACATTTGAGCACCATTTGTCATTTGTCGACGTCACATTATGATGACGCTAATTTTATTTTTAATGTTTTGGAACGGGTCCATCTTGTTGAGTTTTCAAGTCAGAAAAGTTAAGATATACGATGTTAAAATGATTATTCGTGGGAATATTTGCTGTGCTAAATGTCTATCCCTCACTCATTGTGTGATTTCTTCAATTATTTAAAAGCGTCCTCATTTCAGTTGGATGTTTCTGGCTTGAACAATTTTTTATCGAGTCGTCCAACGCCTAACACATGCAATGCTCCTCTTTAATATAACGTTTCACATAACTTATTAGGTTCTTTTATACGAAATTTGAATTTTATTTCAGAAATATGAATAAAATGAAATAAAGTAGTTTCATGTCAAACATGGTTAACAGAAACAACGAGGATTGCCGACGAATTTTGACGCCTAAATCATTTTCTGAACGACGCACACTGCCGTCTCGTTCGTCGAATCCTTCCAACACCGATTGCGGCCGACGTCCTCAAGATCTCCGAATTTTATTAGGGGTCAACAAGTACGCTCTCTATCGCGCCACGACCTTCAAAACGCACCACTCCCCGTCGGGGAATTGAACCCCGGTCTCCC
>MPNW01000034.1:206427-238285 GCA_011800805.1 Hirudo medicinalis
TAGGGGTCAACAAGTACGCTCTCTATCGCGCCACGACCTTCAAAACGCACCACTCCCCGTCGGGGAATTGAACCCCGGTCTCCCGCGTGACAGGCGGGGATACTTACCACTATACTAACGAGGATTGACGACGAATTGTGACACCGAAATCATTTTCTAGACGACGCACACTATAATACTTATATATATATTATGTATAGTATAATGTTTAATTGTATTTAATAATAATAATGTATTTAAAAATAATATTATTTTTTAAATATGTAGCTGCCTTTCTGTGCAAATGTGTCTATCAATGGAATTGAACCCCCTTCTTCGTCATTTTTTTAAATTTTTTGTCTTTATTATTTTCTTTTTGATTGATTTATCAATTGATATGCCGCTTGGCTGTCGTTTGACTTCGAATGACTTTTCTCATCTGGTTCTGAATCTCGCTAAACTATGCATCCCGTGAGTGTGCTTGGCAATTGTTATCGTCCATGACTTTGATCGTTTTCTTGTCTCGTGACATTTGATTACTCTGAAAGTCTTCAGATCCAATTGACTGCTTTTTGTTTTATTGCTCTATTTAGCATTCTCACGGCCTCGCTTCAAATATTCATTTCATTCATTTCGCATTTTTGAATTGGTTTCGATGAAGTTGATAGTGGAACGACATTCAAGTTGAGTTTGAATACAATGAATGAGATAACGATGTTATCGATGAATTCCTTTTTTATGCAGTCACTGTAACTGATAATTCTGTTACAACTCGTTCATTTCATTAACTTTAACCGCAATTCTAATTAGTTTTCGAGTTATTATTTTTCTTGAATTGAATTCATGGAGTAGTTAGGTTCTCAATGTTATTTAATTGAGTTAAGAATTTATATCATGTTTCATATTTCATAGTGGGCTGATGTTACGTGAGTACAATCTTCATTTGCTACCTGTTCAACAATATTAAGACGAAGCTTTTCAATTTTAGATGTGTCAATACAACACTCATGCATGCAGATAATTAAATGCACTGGGAAAATATATTTTTCATTTCTCTCATTTTTTAATTAACATCTTTCAAAATATAATGGTCTCATGTTGCACGCATGATTGGCGACTCAAATGAACTCCTTAGAGGTCAACAGAGTTCACGATAGGTCAAAAGAGGTTACGACGTCACGTGATGACTTGCAATCATTTGGTGACACGTGATGGCCGATGTCATAAGTCATCGTTTTCTCGTTTCTTAAGGTTCGTTGTATGGCATATAGCAGCACATTTTGCTTTAAACTTCAGAAGTAATTTATTTCCAATGCACCACACAAATAAATTAAAAATCATTGTAGATTAATTTTCAGGAACAAACATATTTAAACGATGTTTTGAAAGACAAAAAAATCAGAGAAGCAATTTCTTCACAGCCGCTTACTCGGTGAATGGAAGAAGTGACGGTTATACTTCACGGAGGTGAGGAGGAGTTCGAGTGTTTGAAATACGATTTTTCCTTCACGTGGTTCATTTTTATTTCACCCTCAGTCCATTTTTTGCCCTTCTTACCGAAATCTTTGCTTCAATAATAACTTTGGGCTCCTCAATTATGGCGTCAATTTTAATTAGGAATATTTTTAAGAATTTCAATAATTAAACGCAATTTTAGTCAAGCATTTCGAAGTTTTGTGAAATTCTTTCATTCCATTTGTAAAAAGAAAATCAATTGTTGATAATACAATAATATTATTCTTAATTAAATTTAATTGGATTAAGTTCCAGTATGCCATATTAAACATATGATATCCTTTGTAAATCGTCCATGACGCTCGAATCCACTCCGATAAAAGTGTCCCTTAAAAGCCTTCTTCGCAGAACATTCAAACCATCATCGACGTATTGCGACTGCAGATGATTGGACACAAATTTAAAGTCAAGACTCACTTAATATGAATTCTAACAGCTCGAATATCAGCTCGAAGAAGCAATGCACCAGCCAAGTTCAGGTGGTGAGTTTCATTCGAATCATAATCATCATCAGCCAGTCAATCGACAGAAACAACAAATCACAGTTTATCAGCAGGACGTAACAAGTGCACCTTTCGAATGTAACGGATGTAAACTTCCAATCAATGACAGATTTCTGCTCAGATCACTGGACAAATTTTGGCACGAAGACTGCTTGAAATGTTCCAGTTGCCATTGCAGGTTGGCTGAGTTAGGATCAACTTTGTTCAGTCGTGAAAATCTAGTGCTCTGTCGTAGGGACTATTTGAGGTGAGATCGACCTTAAAAGCATTTCAATGTCTAAAATGAATTACAACCTTTAAGACTTTCATTTTTATGACTTTTATATATATCGATCATTTCTAAAATCAGACCACTGAATTCACTGAACACAATTGAAATTATTAGTATCTCAATTACTCATTAATCTCTAGTGACTATAACTAATGATTAATAATAATAATATTGATTAATAAATAAATATTATTTACATGGTTATGTTTGTTATTAAATTTAGGTGAAATATTTGTATGATCTGATGATAATCAAAGTAACACGTCAGGTTATGAAAATATTAATTTTATAAAGTTTTAATTTTAATTTTAACACTTTTAAATAAACATTTCACCAAATACGCAAACCAGATCGTGACACTCGAATTGAACAGCGTTTTGGATTACGAATGATAAACTTGAGGTGTTCAAATTTAAAACACTGGAACTGACTAACTTTACAGGTTGTTTGGTTCTCCTGGTTATTGCTCCATTTGCGAAAAGTCAATCCCGGCTTTTGAAATGGTGATGAAAGCAAAACACAATGTTTATCATTTGGAGTGTTTTGCCTGCCAACAATGCAATCATAGGTAACTAAGCCCGATTTTGAAACTTAGTGCTCGTAAGACCGTGTTTTGTTCTTATTGAATTGCAATGAATTTGTGACGTAAATTTCGGGAAATCTTCAATTAAGTAAATCATGAAATCTGTGATTAGCTAGCAGACTTATGTTGCTGTTATCATCATTATTACTGTTATTACTGATAATCAAAATGATCAAATCTAATATCCGTGTGCAATATTGGAAATTAACTAAACAATTAAAGACATTTCAAATTCCCATGCTATTAATTTCAGATTTTGCGTGGGAGACAGATATTATTTGTGTGACAACAAAATCTTCTGTGAATATGATTACGAAGAAAGACTTATATTTGCCAAGATGTCTCTCAGTTATGATTCATTGACTAAAATTGGACAGGAAAACTTTGGCATAGAAGAGGATTATGTGGCACGGTGTCTCACTTCTTCATGACTTTAGACCTTTTTAGATGAGAATTGTCGTACTGTTTGACTTTATGACATTCTGTTTTGCCATACTTCTATTTACTTATAATTAGAAACAACATGTGTGAAGAGTTCTTTAATACTCCTTGTTCCGAAATAAACAACTTTCCTTTGAAGGCCAAAAACGGCATTGTCTCATTTCCAGACAATTCCTTATCTCTAGCCATCGACAATTTATAAATAATACTTAAAGAATATCCTAAACCCGACATAACAACAAAACATATTGAAATCTTAACTTTTTGTTGACAATTTGTAAATTGCTATTTTCGTTTACAAAATGTGCCTATCTTAATTGACGATAACTACTTAATGAGCGCCCCTGATGCTTGTGCTTATGGCGCTTTATAAATAAACATATTGCTATTATTATTAATATCAATCACAATAATGACGGTAATTTAATTAATTAAGTGATTATTTAATCGATAGTTATCGAGTCGCCGACATGACAGCAGCCGACCATTTTCAGATTTCATCCAGGTTAAAATGTTATCATAGATTTTACATAATCGCTGTTAAAGATGGGTATTTTATGAATCATAGTTACTTTTAAAACGTTTATTTATTATTTTCTAAATTTATTAGAATTTTTAAAGTAACACTTTTAATTGTAATCTGAATTAATTTTAATGTTTTAATTTTATTCGTTTATTGAAAAAAGTCGTAAAAAAGAAAAATTCATTAAAAATGACTTCATCAAAAAAATATTAATATACTTGTGATAATAATTAGAATCTTTTTTTAAATTCCAAAATTGACCAGGTATCAGTTCACCACGAATCAATTTAAAACACTCAGGAAATTCATTATTTGTAGTAAAGGCGAAATTTTATAATTTCAAAAAATGACATTTTTCGAGGAAAAGTCACTATCAGTACTTTTAGACAAAGGACTAGGTAGATTTCTAGCTGACTGTTTAAACAGAGAATTGCAACTTCTGAAAGATTTTGAAGAAAATAAAATCGAAAATTTTGTTGATGCTGTGAACGAATTTTTGCCAGAAATGCCACACCATCTTCAGCATCTTTCAACTCATTTAATTAAACGAGAATATTGCAGAATCGATGATTTGACCTCAGTCAGTTCATTGATCAATCACATACACAAGCCTCTGTCTGAATTGTACCGATATTTCAATAGGAAAACGAAACCATTAAACATATTCACCTCTGTATACCTTAGGTCAATTTATTTCGCCAGTGAAAATTATTTTAGCCATGAGATTCTTGGTCAAGGCCACATGGAACTAATCGAAAGCAAATTAGAGCCCAGAGTCGGAGCAAATTACTTGTTATCAACATCCATACTCACAGTAATCCTGGCAAAAATTCCAGTAGCTCTTTACGAAAAAGTTTTGAACCAAAAAATCGCTATTAGGATAATGTTCAGGATTGGAAAGTACAAAAGCCAGGATTTAATTGAGACATTGATGAGGTTTTTTGAAGAATTCAATCTTAAAAAAGTCGTCCATGAAAGTCTAGCAAAATGTACTTCTTTCGTGACGATTTTAAAAAATGCTCAAGTTTTGGACATCGTCAGCAGCATAAATTATATTTTAGAGTCATGGAGTCAAGGTGTCCTAATTCTGGAAGAGTTGATTTTGAGTGAATTTGTCAATAGTCTCAACGTGGCTTTCATAAAACTCCACGAAAATGAAGATTCAATGAAAGCATTTCTTACAAGCTTTTTACAAGTAAATGAAGTTGAAGATCAATTGAGATGCGATATGAAATCTTTCAAAAGATTAACTGATCTTCTCAAAGACATGGTTGCTTACTTATTCAGAGCAGCTAAATATTTTCAATCCCGAAAGAAGTACCATAAGAACGAGATTGAATATCAGTATGAAATGTTTAGTGAGCAGCTGAACAGTACACTGACCACATTGAAACTGATGTACAATTGGAACGATACCTGGCACAGGTGGTTCGATCATTTCAAGGCTCCTCACTTGGTTGAGAAGCGTGACTTTATATGTCATGATATCACTGAAGAGTTTACCAACGATGTTTGGTTGATAGAACAACAACTTTCCGAAATGGATTCGTTGCTTGTATACAAAACTATGGCAAAAACTTGTCCAGCCATTCTCGCTCACCATATTCGATTGCATATTTTCGAGAAAACAGTGATGAAAGTGTGGAATCACAAGAGTCACTCGAAGAATTATACGATACCAAGAAACGATGCTTTGAACGGCTTCAAAAATTTATTCGGCCAAACTTATAAGGCAAGACATGAGAAATGGCAATTTAATTTCGAAAACGAAATTGGAACGGGGCCAGGTCCGACGAAAGAAGTTTACACGCTGATGTCTCACGAGTTACAAAGATTTCATCTGGATATTTGGTTTGGCGAACCTATCATATCACTCCCAAACGAAAGAGATTTTCGAGTCAAAGAAGAATTTGTGTACTCTTCTAACGGATTATATCCGAAACCAGGCAAAGGATTTGATAAGCTATCCATCCTTGGAACTCTGATGGCAAAAGCTCTTTTGGACGGTGCAGTTCTCGATATTCCCCTAAATATAGAATTCTACAGGCAGCTGACATCCGATACTTTATCCAAGCCTAAATTCAGCTACCACCAAGTTCCTACAATACTTCCGATGACTTCTATTTTCTTAGAACAACTTTTACTCGTTAAAAGAAAGAAGTCCATTATTCTGTGTCTTCCTTCGCTCACGATGGAAGATAAGCATTCATTGGTTGAAAAGTTGGAATTTCAAGAGAATTGCTCCTTTGAAGACTTATCCATTGGTTTTACCATTCCTGGAACTGACATCGAACTGATGGACGGTGGAAAAAACATTATGCTTTCTCCTCCCAATATTGATGAGTATTTGGAGCGCTTGGGTCGAAAGGTGATTAATGATGACATTTTCTCACCATTTGTCAGAGGATTCTTGAGCGTAATGAAGCATCACCATTTACATGTTTCTACCCGATGAATTGGATTCCTTATTTTGTGGCTCAAGTCCCGAACCGTGGATCGTCGATGAATTGAAATTGTGTGTTAAGTTTATAAATGGATTCACTGCTGAATCCAGAGCGGTATCATATTTTCTTGAAGCTTTGGCATCGTTTAACACTTGTGAGCAACGACTCTTTCTACAGTTTGTCACTGGTAGACCTAGGCTGCCATGCGGAGGACTCGCAAATTTAGAGCCTCTTCTTACCGTATCAATGGACAGGTCTCCAGACAGCAATCATGACGACCGACTTCCAAGCGCAGCAACATGTATAAATTTAATTAACTTGCCTGAGTACAGCAGTAGAGAGTTGACGAAAAAGAAACTTATCTACGCCATGACGGAATGTAATTCTTTCGAATTAGTCTGAATGACTAATTAGCACTGAAAGCTATGATTATACATATATAACATGATATATTTACATTTATTTGAAGTAAACTATTTATAGAATTTGATTGTGTGCCTTTATTATTTTCACCTCACTGTGAAGGCTACCAAAAGCTACATTTTTTGGGGGTTTGATAACTTCTTCAGACTCCAATCACCCCAGTTTTTGTGAATGCAATGATATACGTAACTAAAGACATATCCCCACAAAAGTGTGATGGGTTTTTAGAAAAAAAAAACCCTGGGTGACCAAGGTAGTGAAAAAAAGGAGATGAAAATCAGAGCATGGAAGAAATTTCAATGTGAAAAAGGAGTGTAATGATAACGGGATACTTGAGCAAATAAGAAGGGTGATTGGAGGTAGGTTTGGGGTTAGGGATGGGAATAGGGTAGGGTTAGAACTAGAGCCCTGCGCGGTTGCAAATTTTCTCTGCCACATTCACCATCCGCATCCATACCACTTCCACAAAACCCTCAAATGTTACTGCACCGCATTCGCAACTTTGCAAGCGGTTTCTGCTTGCGGTATAATCACCAAATAAATATGACATTACTTAAGGCAGTGTGTTGATAGAACATATGAAAGTCTCGGAAAAAATGTTTAGAATGACTTATTCAACAATGTCTTAAATCGCTATTACTATTGATAAAATCAATTGTTGAACTTTGTCTTGGTCCAAAATCGTTCGTCTGTCCTGAATCGTCATATTTATGGATGATCCCATCCTTTCAGAAGAGACGCAAAAAGGAAGAGCTTGTAAACAATAACAAGCCATAGAAACAACGAATCAAAAGACTTAAAGAGATTGAACAAATTTTAAAATTTAATTTTTGTCGAAAATGTTTTTTGTTGGTGCGGAAGTTGGTTTAAAATATAAACTTCTTCCGTGGAATAATTAATTTTTTAAAACTGCTTCCATGGTAGTACCGCATAATTTTTAACCATCACCTTGGTTTTGCGTGGTAAAACCGCTTTCACCGCTTCAGCGCAGGGCTCTAATTAGAACGCTTACAAAAACACCTCACTTACATTCACCAGAAAAAGCCAACATGGGTTTGTTGGAGGAAAATCTTGTTTAACTAACTTGCTTGATTTCTTTGAGGATGTGATATGAAGACTTCAGCAGGAACAATCATTGGATCGGTTATAGGAGTTAAATTGGAGGCAAGTGGAATTGTTGGAAAGGTGCTACAGCGGATAAAGATGTGTTTGAAGAATAGGAGGCAAATGTTAGGATCATGGAAAATGACTCAAACTGGGTCGAAGTGGTAAGTGACTAACGGGTTCTCCTTTTGTTCATTATCTACATAAAATGATCTAGACATTGGAATTTCTTAAAATTTGATGAAGTTTGCCAACAACAAAAAGATATGTGCTAAGGTGAATGAAGAAGAGAATGACCTTTATAATTTGTACAATGGAGGCGCTGTTAGATCACTCACAAAATAAAAGTGCGTGCTGACTCAAAAAAGGTTGGGAACCTGTGAGTTAAATGGTAAGATTCTAAGGTCATCTGAAGGCAAGGGATATTTGGGGGTAATTATCATCCAAACAATGGCAGAAGCGCCAAAAAAACAAAATGATAAGAGGATTTAGAGATTCAATCTAAGAGGAAAGTTTAAGAACTAAAATAACTACAGAAATTATAACTTAGAAAAGAGATACAATAGGGAGGAACTCACAAAAACCTACAAAATAATTAGTGGTTAAGTAGACATGAATCCAGGAAATTCCAAACACCTGGATTTCCAGGTGAAACCATTTCATTGTTAGACAGTCACGTTCCTGAAAACCGCAGCCAATCATGAGGCTGCATGAAGCATTCCTCAGACCTCCTCTCGAGTAGGAGACTGCCAAGGTTATATAAGTCGAGCAAGCTGGCCCAGATGGTTGTTCTTGTTGCATTGCTAGTGAGGTTGGAAACAAGAATGGTAATGGTATGTCGGGATGAAGCATAGAATGAAAAGTTCATATTTCTGTACGAAGGGGAAGGTTCAGTAATGCCAGTAGGGACACCCACCTGATCAGCAAATGCTACGGAGAATGTCAGAGGTTTTTGGGTCGAAACGTTCAGCGAAGGGGCTACCTCTCTGAGGATCCTTGCTGGTGTTCCTCTGATGGAGTTTCAAATTCATTGATCCAAGAAATGTAAATCCCCTGGTATCATGTCTTGAAAGTTAAAGTGTTACACCAAATTTTCAAAACTATGTAGTAATTTCAAATTATGTAGTAATGCAAAAACAAATCCTTAAATTATTATTGCTGCCCACTCAACATAAGCTTGATTGAGAAGCGATCTGCCATTGGACAGTGAACCACCCACAGAGATTACAAATATATTTACAATTTTCATGTTTTTTTATTTAACATTCATGACAAGTATGAAAATGTGAAAATAAGAGAAATGCATACAAAAAAAATTGTTAAATTTACGTATCTTCAATCATCTTACAAACACCTAAAACAGTCTGGCTCTGATGTGCATCAACAACCATGCCTTTTCAGTTTTTAAAGGCTCAGGGTATTTAAGACAGCAACTCCTACATTGTAAAGGTTGTCGATGTTTATGCATTAGTAGCACTGATAAGTGTTCAAACAAAACCAAAGCTTTGACATTAATTGGTACAATTAGTAATCAAAAACCAATTCAACTATAGCATCAAGTACAAAATGTAAATCTAAACGAAAACAAAGTGGAAATACGAAAATTAGACGTGTTGCGTTTTAAAATCGACCGACAGTATTCTTCGTGTTATATCCACATGTGATTCGACGAAAGAAACTCATTTACAAACTATGAGGCCTAAGCTTTCTTCTTCCTTTGAAATGGTATGCAACACCTGCAATTACAAGTTTATGTGCATAACCTAGATATTCTTTTAAGCTTTAAACTATAGTTTGACATCATTTGCTTAATTGAGGCAATTGCTAATTAGTACTCGTCGGTAAAGTTTTATCTTTGCACATACAATTAAATGTTGTTCTATAATCTAGAGCTACTGAGCTGTGGTTTCAAACTTATTCAGTGCTCAGGACCAAACAAAGGTAAGATGGCAGTGGCAACTGGCAATACAGGCCATCCCAAGAATACCTTATTATAAAAACATATTTGTGAACCCTTGAAAATAATATTTCTTAGTTTTGTTAAAAATGGAATTTAAAAAATACTTAATTAACATTAATGAAATTTAGGTAAAAGATTAAATGAGTTTTGGTTATAAATGAATTTATATTCAAGTTTTGTGACATTACAGGAAATCTGTTGCATTTACTGAAATTGTAAGTTATTGTAAATTGTGACATAAGAAGCAAGAAGTCATTACACTTTACCAGCATTATATTATATATATGTAAGCAATAATCAAAATTATATATATATATTCATATTCGAAAAATTTTCAATAAATATCTGCTTAAAAATCTAAATATTAAAAAATATTTAAAAAAAAAATAAAAAGCAAATATTAATAATGAAATCCTTATGCTGTTTAAAGGTGATTCAAAGGTGAAGCTCGGTATCTTTTTCTACTAAGAAAATAATATTTTATTACAAAGATCATAAAGACCAGTTATTATAATAAGAAAGTGAAAAGTCTGTCGTCTAGTGCTCATTCGGTTTTGAATGAATATAAAGAGGATTTTCTCCATGCAAAGTTAAGGCAATTTTGGAAAACAATTTTTTCTAATTCAGTGAACAGATCAGAGACTTTTTTTAGATAGGTTTTTTCTATGATCTGGAGGCTCTCCTCAGTTGCAAGGAAGTTCTTAAGGATAGTGCCCAGGCCTGGATGGAGTGAAAAAGAAACACTTGGATGGCAACAAAGCAATTGATTGATCCGTGAACATGTCCCTTTGGTTACTGCTTGCTGCCATCTCCATTCAAGGTTGGACTTATCAGTTTCATTCTTAAAATAAACAAAACAATCAACCCAAGAGTTCAGGCAGACCACTGTGAGTCGACTTCCATTGATTGATCGGCAAACACGTGTTGCTATTCTGGCCTTTATCAATGACGCGTTTGGCATTTCTTAGGGCGATGGTCCGGCCAACAACATCTGGCTGGTAAAGTCTCACATAAAGTGGACAAGATAGGAAAAAATTAAGTATAACATTCGTGGATGCATCGAAAGCATTAAATTCTATATGCCAGGAAGTGCAGATCTTGACTTGGTGCACCACCTTTGCTGATGAGATATCTGTCAGAATTGTATAGAAGTTGCCATGGTCAAATATAGAATGGGAAAAGAGATCAGCATAGCCCTTTGGGTTGGTAGGGGCCTGTGGTAAGCCGACCCCTTATCACCAATGTTATTCAATGCCATGGAGATGTGATTGTCAGAGATATTGATAGATCTATCAGTGTCACCTGAGAAAAATCTGTTGAAAGGTGCAATTAAGTTGCCACTGCAGACAATCTTCTTTTACTGTCCAGCTCATAAATGAGCAAATTCTGGTGTCATAGGTAGCCAAGGTTGGACTCACCATAAACCCAGACAAACGTACATCAATGAGAACAGAAGAAAAACAGTGGATTGTAAAACCAGTGCCTCACATGAAACTGCAAGATGGGGGCATCAGGACATTCTCCACACTTGACACTTACAAGTAACTTGGAGTTCAGATTGGACCTCATACAAAATTTGCATCATTGGCCAATAGAATACAAAAAGGGCTCCACCCAATTTCTCAGACCTTGTCAGAAATCGTTATGTTTTAAGAACCCATCTGCTCTCCAGCCTCATTCATGTCTTCATCTTCAGTGCAACATCACTGGCCAACACAATTTGCGAGATGTTTGCAGAGCGGTGGAGTCCCTTGGCCATATCATCCAGAAATGTTCGAGCACAGATCACAAAGATATTCGAGATGGCACTGATTTAGAAAAGATACTCAACAAAAAGAGAGCCTTGAATCCTAACTATTGAAGAATCCCTGATTTATGAGCATAGTGCATAGCACAGTGAATGTCACATCGAATGTGATATTGCCATGGTGTCACACTCCATGGGTCTTGACAGAGTTTACCAATTCAAGACCACCAAATGTAACAACCTAGACATCCATAAATGTGAGAGACAGAGCAGCCCAAGGCAGGACACAGGTCATCAGCAGGAGGGGTGCAATCTCCTTGGAAACATGAAACTTGTGGAAAAAGATTTCTAATGTGGGTATCCATTGCAACCAGAATATTGTTGGAGACCCACAAAATCTAGAGACTCTTAGGGAGCAAAACCTGGAGAGGTCAATCAAGAAAAATGCACAGGAGGGAGTCAATGTTATTGCTTTTGAAATGCACTTTTGTGAATTTTAAAATATTGTTCTAGGCACAGTCTTGCATTATCTTGGGCCTGTTTGAGGACTTTAAAGAAAGTGTTGAGGTTTTTGTTTTCAAGTATGTGTACATTTTCATGTCGGCGGGGGTCTGCACATGCCCCCAATCAAGGCATTTATGGACGACACCACCCTTATCACGAACAGAAAGCAGGTGATGCAAAGATCTATAAACAAAGCAAACGACCTGCTAGGGTGGTGCAGAATAGAGTTCAAGTCCAGAAGCCTCGCCCTAACAAGAGGTAAACTTCGCGAGAATGTGTTCTTCTTTGTGGCGGACCAAAGAATCCCTACCGTATCAGAAGAACACGTGAAAAGCTTAGGAAGGATATTCGACGCAGATTTGTCAGACAAAAAACAGGAGGAAGCCGTCAAAAGGCAGTGCAAGGAAGGGATGGATGCAATCGACAGAGCCCCTTTGCCAGGGAAATACAAGGTATGGATATCGCGGTTCGTGCTGCTGCCACGACTCCTGTTGCCTCTCACCATTTATGAAATAGGTCTTCCCTTCGTGGAGTCACTGGAGAAGAGCATCAGTCGTAGAATCAGATTTTGGCTGGGACTTCCACCGGGATTATCTTCGATTGCTTTGTATGAGTGCCTCATGCATCCGAACGGGATGCCCTACCCGAGGGCACTCCACGGCAGTGCGGACTGGGTTTGCGAACCCAACACGTTGCTTCCGTTACCGTTACTGCCGCACGCAGGAATGCAACCCATTCGGCAACCTGCACGCCTGTTATTTGATCATTAATAATGCTCTGTGCAAAAGTGCAGGGCTGCGGTTGCCGCTGAGTTCCATTGCCGAGGAATACAAGGTGGGGAAGATCAGAACGCAGTTGATGATCAGCAATTCCGCGGACCCAAATATCCGCGAGATCAACCCACAGATCAGATCAGGAAGNAGATAAGGGGCCAAATCCAGCATGACCGCCACAGCGTGGGCTGGAATCACTTCACAAGATGGTCCAAAGCGAGCGCTCCAGTTAGAGCCTCGCTAGTAGTGCAAGAAAGGCGGAGGGAGATAGAGAGTGACAGAATTTCAAAGGCGGTACAGCAGGCCCAACAGGGTCAATGGACTACGTGGGAGGACGTTATGCAGAGGACTATCAAGTGGCATGAAATGTGGAACATGTCTCCACTCAGGCTGGCTTAGCAATACTGCTAGTGTGGAGCTAATATACCAGTGGATTTATAAAGAGCGCCGAAATGTGATTTGACCATCTATCACATTATGAACGTTGTTGTTTTTGTCTTTGTTTGTTGCTTTTACCTTCTGTTGTCCTCGTTGTTGTCCTATTCATCACGTTATGCTGAGGACATTAATAAAATACTACTACTACTACTACTACTTCGGTGGTGGTTATCGTGCGTTTCGTCGTTCGTTGAAGGTGTTGGCTGGTTCGTGTAGGTCTTGGTTTGATACTGCTCGTCGACTCGTCGATATGGATTGGTACCAATACAATACCGGCAGGGACACCCGTCTGATCAACGGGTGCGGCCCGACCCCGGAGAGTGTCAGAGGATCCAAGGGCCGAAACGCTCAAAGAAGGGGTTTCCTCTCTGAGGATTCCTGCCGGAGCTCGGAAAGAGTTCCAGCTACTAGTTTCAGCTACTACATTTTTGGATGTTAATGTGGGCTCAATGAATTTGAAAAAAGGTATCATAAAGACATAGTTATTATAATAAGCTCCGTTACATAAAGAGCAACATCAATTAGTTGCTTAAGCATTACATGGCCTTATTATGGGCAAGTTTAGGAATGAGTCTTAATGATATGGTGAACAGTAAACAAACACAAATAAAAAAGGTTACAGTTTTTTGGCATTCAGCTACCTACATTTGTCTACATCAGGAATTTAATGAGATTATGTTAAACTGAAATATTCCCAACTTGTCGCCAAGTTTTTTGAGCGATTTGGAAAAGAAGTAGAAACATTAAGTCAGGAAAACCTGACAAACACTCACCAATTACACGTCCTCTCTTTTTTATCATTATCCATTTCAGCAGCCAAGTCTAAAATGTCTGCAGCTGATGTTAAGACCTATTTAAAAGACATCTTCATTAGAGATTCGATGGTGATACGTGAATTATTATTAATCTTCCAATCTAAATAAACGACTACTCACTCGAACGGATGCCCCACGACGAATTTTTCCAAATTGCTCGTCATCCTGTAATGGTTTGATAAAGAAAGAAAAAGTACTATCTAACACTATGGTATTATCATCAACATAAATAACAATGTCATATAGTATGCTGTTTTTTGACTTTCTTGAAGTATGTATCATGAACTGTTCATAACTGTGTATTGAAGTACAAAGTATTATTAGCAGAAGCTAAAATTGTGTGCAGGCTATTGAAAATAGCCTCCAAAAAGGATGTTGATGAAATTTTCTATGCAACTGATGTACTGACTTCTCATGCATGGTTTTATGTCAGGTGGGCATGAAAAAATTCTTCAAAAATTATCTCAAAGAGTTCTGCCTCGAAGATAAGGACACGGACAGCTTTCAAATGACATAAATTAAAGATTTTGTTGTAAGTAATATTTGCACAGCTGTTCGTGAGCTTTCCGGAAAGCTTCAGGTCTTTGGCACGATTTTGGACCGATGCGGAAAGTCAAG
The DNA here is from genome assembly GCA_011800805.1 of Hirudo medicinalis. Classification (NCBI taxonomy): domain Eukaryota; kingdom Metazoa; phylum Annelida; class Clitellata; order Hirudinida; family Hirudinidae; genus Hirudo; species Hirudo medicinalis. The sequence goes on from MPNW01000034.1 coordinate 221,069, forward strand.
AAAGCAATATTGAAAGCCTGCTAACTTATTGTTTCGACGCACCCGACAAGTCGACATCATTAGATTCCTCTGTTCCCTGTGTTCACGTTTCCAGCAGTGTTCTCCAAATGTATATATGATATCGCTAGTCATCATAGCAACACCTCAGTCACTCATTCTCTTAACATGATCAAACTTTATTATATCTCATAACTGAAGAATTTTGAATGTTGCCCTTTGATTAGTGATTTCTAATGTGATTGAATCTCTACTACTGCTTGATGATTAATAAATATAAGTATACTACTAACCACTTGATTAGCCTGCTTGTCGACAGCTTCGGTCGATGTGGAAAATCGTTTTACCTTGAATTAAAATACAACAACAGGAATGAGAAATATCTCAATAGTTTAAACACATGTTTGATTGGACCTATGCAACAAAAGATAATGTGACTGCTGTCCATGTTGACAATTAAAAGATGTTTCTGCATCACCCATTAAATTGAAAAAAAAATAAAGATTATTAATCTCTCAAGAAAATACCAAATGCCTCTTTTTCTGTCAAAGAACTCGTCTCCTTGGCAAAAGAGTTTGAAACAAAAATTTAATACGACCGCAAGTAGTTTGGACTTTCCGTCGGTTTCATTTTTGAAGACTCAAAAGCCGTATTAGTTTCACGAGATACACACCTAACGGAGAATTTTAATCGAGTTTTTTCTGATGAAATATTTGTTATTATTAGCATGCCACCATAGAATTTACTCATTAATCGTTTATTTCTGACAGAATGAAGGTCACGTTTTCTGCGTAAGGCAAATCATGACAAGAAACGAAAGCGAGCAAAATAAAAAAAGAATTCATTTATTATTTTTAATGTAAACTGCGAACATAATAACGTATATGTATAATAGTAGCATATAACAAAACAACACATTAAAGAATTTGTAAAATGTTTTTGTTTTGATAGAAGGTCATAGATTGCACATTTATTTGAACACATAATGTTGCAATGTTATTTTCAAGTTAAACTTTATTCCCATCATTAATGATAATTATGATGATCATTACTACAGAATAACACTTCAAATGAAATAGCATCATTACTCAATTATAATTAATACTCATGAGCCATTTCATAAATGATACAAGTTGTTGCACTCCTTCTTTTAATATGAATAATAGCAAACATAAGTTTTTAATTTAGATACATTTATGTTCATGTGCTGTCGAGATCTTACATAATTATTTACAAAAGTCATAAATAATTCACAATGAAGTATATTTTGGAAAATAAAAGTTGAAATCCACCAAAAAAACATCCCATTCATAAAGTAATTTACCGCTCTTCGTGTTAACCAATCAAATTCCCAATCACAATGAAGTCTTTTATCTTCAAGAATTCCGTACAATAAATCGTATAAATATTCGTAATCTGGAGTCGCAGTAAATGACAGAGACCTGACATAATTGAAGAAACTCACCATCTGGCCTTGGGAAAATAATAACAATTAAGAATATTCTAATCGACAGTTTTGCATGTGTTATAATCTGCACACTTTTGTGACTATAATGTCGGAAATGATCGAATTAAACTAAGCGAATTTAGATGCAAAAAATGCAAAGATTCCATGAAATAGCTACACATTATCACAATCATTTTTTTTATGTTATCAATTCTTTGCAAGGAAAATAAAAGCATTAATTGCATCCTTTTCCAAAAGCTTACAAATCACAATCAAATTTTCTATTAGTGCTTATTATATATAATTACTTATTGCATTATATAATTTATATAATTGCAGTGTTAATGTTAATAAGTAATATTAACATAAGATAATTATCTGCACGAATCTACTCGAGTTCAAATGACCATTTTAAAGAAAAGTATCATTCCCTGATACATTCATGATTCTATCTTCAATTGGCTAACTGCAGCTGTGACTTTGGTAATTTTGGTATGATTGTTGTTAAAACCAGATCATTTATTAGGACAATACATCAGTAGATAAAATGCATTCCAAATACAAGTTTTAGAAAAAGTTATTCCCAAGGGAAATATATCCCATCAAATTATATACTTTAACAGATGGGAACACAGTCAAAAAGCAATCAGACTAAAACTGAAACTAGAAATGATAAATTGTGAGTTGGTGAGGAATTATTGCTATCAGTGAAAAGATGATTCAGTTATATCTTTCTTCATTAAGTTCTAGACAGGCAGAATGTCATTCTTACAGATCAAATTTTAGCATTGGTTGGTTATTTTTTCTGCAAAGGACGTGTTTCCTTGTAGGATATCATTAATCAATGCTGTAAAAGCTACAATAACCTATCTGTAAAATGAGAACACAGATGCAAAATAATCTTCACTAGTCTGTCAAACCAGACTCAAATTTGAAAATAATGGGATCACATTGAATTCTTAACTGAACAACTGAGCAAGGGGTAATTGTAAAGAGCACCTTCAAAATCAGGATAACAATTTTACGTGACACTTTTCGTAAGTAGATTAGAGCGCATAAAGTATTGCTGGGTCGTCAAATCTCAACAAATCCAATGCAGCGTTGTTTCATCAAAATAAAACGATCATTCTTAGTCTACTAATGGTGGTCAATGCTGATTACATTCATTCCAAACATGGCAATAAAAATGTGTGAGAAACTAACATTAGTTTTGCTGGTTTCAACAACAGATTTAAATGTTATGGATATCTGAGCAGCAATTTCACATGTCAAAAATATTTCATTCAAAATATTCAGCCAAAACTTGTAAAATAAAACAATTGTATAATAACATTTTGCTTTTATGTCAGGGAGTTACAGAAGATTAGAAACCAGCAATCAAAAGAAACCTAAAAGTATTGGCATACATTTCTAATCAAATTTTTCAAGATCCTTTTAACATCGATAGGCATGCACGGGGCTGCAGGGACGGGGAGTGGGAAGGGGTGAGCGCCCAGAGGCCCGGCAATTATTTGGGGCCTGCCAGGGTTTTAAAACTTTTTTGTTTGCATCTTAAGGATTTATTTAAATTATTATTGTTATTCATTATTCATTACCACTGTTCATTCATGCATTTAAATATACTTTCATAAATGGTCATATTTGATAGCTAAACTATTGATGCAAGCATCAATAATGACTTACTTGGATAATGTTTACATAAGTCTTCTATTGGGGTTTTTTGCTTTGTCTCACCAATTTTTTGGTACCTTTCTTTCAATGTATCTGCTCTCAAACCTTGCCATGGTAAGTTACCCCTCATAAAATACATCACCATGTTTCCAATGGCCTCTAAGTCATCTCTTCTGCTTTGTTCTGTTGTTAAACAAACTCCATGTAATTGCTATTGTAAGTAAAATTTGTTAATTGTTACATGAAATTATTACTGCTCCTTTTGCGACGCAGTTCAATGATTTTAACACGGCTACCTTGAAATGTCAGATTAAATTTAATGTATGCTAGAACCTTTATTATCTAAACTAAGTGACCCTTGTGCTTGTTTGGATGATGAAATTGTGATGCAACTGAACGATTCACTTAAGTTGATGAAATGTTTCTGAAAACGATTTTGAGAAACATTAACCAAAAAATTTAAATAAATTTACAAAATTGTACCATTTGCGATAAAGTATTTATTTTTGGCCTTGCATTATGTGTTACTTGTGGTTTGAAGTACAATCACGCAGTGTTTAAAAATAATCATTAATTCTTATAAGAGATCATCATCTGTTGCCTCTTCAAGACTAACCTCAAGACCCATCTCTTGCCACAGTAGCTAAGGATGGAGCACCCCTTATGATGTTTTATGAATGAATATATTATTATTATTATTATTATTATTATTATTATTATTATTATTATTATTATTATTATTATTATTAATGTTATTATTATTAAATAGCCCATGACTGAAAACAACCAAGTAAGAATACTAAAGTGCCATGATTTTGGTAAGCACCAGTCATTTGATCAAAATAAATCCATATCGATGAATACCTACATACCACACAGAACAAAAGAAGTAAAAATGAAAACATAAGATTAAAGCAGATCCCATTCACAAACCATTCAAGTACAACAATAGGGAACCAAATATGGTTGAAAAAAATCACTATTATTTCCTTGTAACCAATACTGCTCTCTTTAATATTTGTCATGTTAAAAGTTTAAGTGTTGTAGAAAGTGCAATGCATTACAAAATAAATAACATAATAATGAAAGCAAGGAATAATCAAGTTACAGCAGTGCCTAAATTCTCAGATTTTGAAAGACCACATCATTGTAGAAATGAAAACTATAATTTAAATATAATCATTGTTGCAATATTAGTTACAATGATATTGGGCCATCATTATAGGACTAACTTCAAAGATCAAATAAGATCAAGATGAATGTCTTTTAAAGTAACATTTCTAATACTCCATCCATCAAAAGAACAATTTATAACTTTACCTAATCCCAAGTGGGTATTGACGCTCATGTATCGAGCAGTTCCCGTCAAACTTTTGTGATCTTTGAACGGAATGTGGAGGTTCGTTTCTGGATCAAAGTACCTTTTTGCAAGACCAAAATCTATCAGATAAATGGTTTTGGTATCCCTTAAACTTTGTCGACCAATGACAAAATTTTCAGGTTTTATATCTCGATAGAGAAGATGTTTGCTGTGAACATATTCTATCCTTCTAACCTGAAAATTTGATTAACCGTCACAGATATGTCTGCTGGATCTCAAGCATTTCTCAATGCCAATTACAAATGCAATAAATTTTGATTAAACAACACTGTGATAGTTATGAATGGGAACCTAGCAAGTTATAAAAATGGCCAATAGCTCATCCATTTTCTATGGAATACACAAAATTATAATAACGATCGCAATTGCAATTAGCCGAACTTTTGAGTGCCTCGTGCATCCGAACAGGAGGCGAGGGCACTTTTTCAATCGATCAATTGTTTCTTATAGCACCCCTATAGCGAGCCAGGTCACGACCGTCGCCCTTACTGCAGCTCGCAGGAATGCAACCCGTTCGGCAAAACCACATGCCGAATCATTAGACTACGACGATAAATAATAATTTAAATATTAAATAAATTAGTACGTGCTACTAATAGCACTGGTGATAGAAACTGGTTATAGAAACTCTTGCTAGTATTTGAAATCCTGACAGAGCCACACCAAAGCAAAAGCCTTAACCACTTACCGACGCCCAGGTAAATGGGAATCGATAGATGAGGTAACATTCCAAAATGAACTAGAAACTAAGGACAAATTGCATTAGCTGTACAATCGACGACCACTTATTAGTTACAGAAACAAAGCAAAACCAACTTCTTTTCTTTAACATTTCAATGATGACTTACAGCTTGGATAGCAATCATGGTACATGTCTTTACAGTAAATTTTCTTCCACACATATCATAAAGTTCTTCAAGGTTAGGTCCTAGTAGATCAATTACCAGTGCATTATATTTGTGAAATTGCCCATAATAATGAACATTTGGAATACCCTCTACAAATGTTTAATATTATATTTTTAATGTTAGCATTCACACGTAATATAATTTAAACATAAACAAATTTTAAACAATCCCAGAAACCCACCTGCCATGTTGAGGGCCTTATAGTATCTGAATTCAAGTACTAATCGTGGAGTTTTAGCTTTAGTTAGCTCCTAAAACGAATGACGAGTTACATAACAATAGCAATAACATATTTCATATCTAATATATGCCCTAATAACTTACCAACTTAATTGCTACTGGTTCATTTGTATAAATATTTTTTCCTTTAGAAAAGGAATAAATAGATTAGTAAATTTATTTTGTTATTTCATTAAAAAGAATTTAACCTAAATGTAACTCCCCAAAGTTGCCGGCACCAATTTTGCGACCAACCGAGTAAGTGTTCCCAAGCAAATTAGAAGTTTGAACCAATTTTAAGTAACGATTGCTAGCTGACGGTACCCTAAGCAGACCATTTTACAAATTCAATCTTTAATCTTAAAATGTAGAGTTAAGTAAGAGTCTTTATAAGTAAGTGTAAGAGAACCTGTTGGCAACATACATCCCGGTATTTTTTTTTTCATCTCTATCATCATCCATGTTCAAAAGTACTGATAGAATATTATTATATGCATCAGTATTACAAAGCCCATTAAATTGAAATCTGTGGCGCCAAAATACACATTTACAACTTAATTTGTAATATTGAGTAACTCACTTAAATCTAATCCTGCATTAAATAATAGTAAACTTTCCTTTTGGAAAATTATCTAAGTATTTTAAAGCTGCATCTCTTTGATGGTCCTGAACAACGCTGATAAGATTAAAACAAAATCGTGTGAGGTTAAACTTCTCTCCAAATACAATTTTTATATACCGGCAGACTACAACGACAAAAAGCGTCCAATCTATACTTGTTCAAAAATTGTTTATCACATGGCGGTTGTTATGAAACATGTAATTGGTACACATAAAAAAAATAAACTTGTGGGAGCAAACAAATTGTTTCAGTAGCCCACTTAAAGTTGTCAAGAGATAAACTAACACCGAAAATATTTGCATAAATCTATTTACAACTTTCTGTTGCAACATCTTAGAAGTCACGCGTTAATTCATGAGTACATTTATTTCTTCATTGATGAAGTTGGTAATTAGGAATACCAGAGCACATGGATATAAAGAGAATTTAGTTTTTGGGGGTGATGACGTTTCCTACATTCCACCAAGAACTTTATCTATCAGCCTTTATTTTTTGCTTTACAAAAGCCAAATAGAAATATAACTTTTTTATATATGTTTACAAAAGTAGCTGGATATTAGCTGTTTTTAAAGGGGCCGAAACAAATCACAAATCAAGGCGCCTAGGCCGCAACACTTAGAATTTAGATTTCTTGGGAATGTACCCCAAAGCGAGGTTCATTTTTATGAATTAAGTTGATGGTGAAAATGTCATCATTTATAAAGTATAAATCATTTACAAAGAAAAAAAGCAAGCAAATGTGGAGCTGCCTCTGTCACTTATCAAACTGGGTTTCACACTATTTAAAACTTAAAAACTTTGTTATATTTTTTGGTAAATTTGTTCGTCCTGATACCAAATTTTCCTATTTTCAGCTTTCAACTAATGTTCTTGATCGAAACTTTTGTCCTTAATAAAAAAAAACATCTATTACACATTTTTTGTTTGTCAGAAAAACTTTTCTTTTCCTCAGTCTTGAAGTTCTCTTGGAACAAATAACCCTACTTTATAAATCACATTTTGACTTATTATCATTATTATTAAGTTTATATTTGTCGAACTTATATAATCAAGAGGCCGTCAATATATAATTTCAGGTAAAACCTAGAGGTTTTGAAGACGTGTGATCCTACAATGAACTCAGGAAGAAACAGGCATTACTTTATATTTGCGATGCAATCTAGTAATTAAATCCGATTATTCTGAAGTTTTCCATTCCTAGACGCTCAGGCGTAAGGCTCTGTCTATCTAAAGTAACCTATAAGTCAATTAATTAATCATTACTATATAACAGCGGAGCCGCGCCTCTTGAAAATTTGAAAGCATTTGACAAGAGTAAGCATAACATCTCTTGTTCAGTTGGTTATCAATATTTTTTAAGAATCCTTTTAAGACCAACTCTGGATCCCAAAATCAATTAGGTTAAAGTAAACCTTTTGTCTTCGCTCCCAAGATGTTTATGAATAATTAATTGACTAATAGAATGATGTAGCTTCAACCAGGCGAAACCCATCTAAATATGTCAATGTCACTGAAATGTTATCTTGAAAAAGCAATAATTACTGAAGTAAGTGAATTCTTGTTTTAAAATAAATTTAGTAATTAAAAATATTTTTTAAATTATATTGCAAAAATTTATTACTCATTATATGTTATTTATCTTTGCTTTACGATCTAGATGAACCTATATCGCGTTAGTGCCTTATCGACGCTATAAGAAAATAGGTAGATCTGAAACTATTTGAAATTACTTCAATTCTAAACATGCCTAGCCGAGTATATGTTGGAAGACTTAATCGTCGTGCTACAGAACGAGACATAGAAAAATTTTTTAAAAATTATGGAAGAATCGCGGATGTGATGTTGAAGAATGGATTTGGTTTTGTGGTAGGTTTTTCAAACTTATAAAAACACATCGTAGCCGTGAAGCATGTAACGATAGATTTTAGTGAAACATTTCGCTTGATGCTTAATTGTTTCGCACATCTTACTGACGCTTGAGTGGCACGTGCGTTGCCACATTAAAGGCGATAACAATTGATGTTGGCATATAATTACTTAAGCAGAATTAATGACGAGCATTTAAGAGTAAATTTATGATGTGCTTTTGAGTTTCTCAAATCATCATATTATTTTTTGTCAGGATTTTGAAGACTACAGAGATGCAGATGATGCTGTGTATGAACTGCATGGAAGAGAGCTTCTTGGAGAAAGAGTGATTGTTGAGCATGCTAAAGGACCCTCAGGAAGATCACAAAGGTCGAGCAGAGCACCCAAGCCAACATGGCTTGACAAGTAAATATAAAAAATCACATTTGTATATCTTGATCGCTTATGTTCAACATCCAATTTTTTCTTATCGTTCTAGGTATGGGGCCCCGGTTCGCACCGGTTACAAGCTGATTGTGGAGAACTTGTCTTCAAGAGTTAGCTGGCAGGTAAATTCATAAGATTTTATATCTAATCTTTTAATTGTTTTTTAATTATGTGATTGATAATAGGTAGATTTGTATTTTAATTCTAATGAAATATGTTGCTCTGAATTAAAGCTGAGGCTCATCCTTGCATTCTCTGGACATGTGGATGATTGTTGATGGGTTTGCACTGCTGTTGGGCACTCAGTGATTAAAGCATGTTTCTGAGGTGTGCTTCATATCGTATCATAATGGCATTAGATGTATGTTTTATATAATTACAATGAGGTAATGTTTAATGCTTTACACATTTTTCTTATTAGGACTTGAAAGATTACATGAGGCAGGCAGGTGATGTGACATTTGCAGATGCTCACAAAGATAGGAGAAATGAGGGGTTTGCATCAATTTTATTGAAATTGATTTCAGTTTGGATCAATGGGCTCTATTTAATATTTTATTATATTACTAAACATTTTTAGAGTTGTTGAGTTTGCCTCATACAAAGACATGAAGAGAGCCATAGATAAACTTGATGGAACAGAAATAAATGGAAGGAAGATTAAATTAGTTGAAGATTCAAGGAACAAAAGGTTTGAATTTGGCTAAGCTATTAGTCAAAATTGATTACTCATGTTTGTTTATTTAACTTTCAGTCGATCAAGGAGCAGGAGTGACAGCAGAAGGTCCAGAAGCAGAGGCAGGCGCAGCAGACGCAGTAATAGCAGGAGCTACAGTAGAAGTGCCAGTAGAGGAAGAAGCGACAGCAGAAAGAATGATCGCAAAAGAAGTGAAAGTAAAAAGAGACAAGATGACAGAAGTGTCAGCAGAAAGAGAGATAGGAGCCTAAGCAAGGACAGGAGGAGTCACAGCAAAGATAGGAGGGGTCGAAACAACAGCAGAAGAGATAGAAAAAGCAGGAGTAAGTCTCACAGTAGGAATAGAAATGAGAGCAGAGACAGAAGCAGATCAGCTGACAGCAGGCACAAAAATGATGAGGAAGGAAGGAGAAGCAGAAGCAGGTCTGAAAGAAGTAGAAGTGGATCAAGTCAGAAACAGACAAACAGGAGTCAGGGCAGAGGGAGTATGAGTAGGGACAAGGATGGAAGTGAAAGGGATGATGGCAAACTTTGCAAGAAGGAAAGAAGTGTCTCTGTGGACAAACCCCATGGTGAAAATAAGAGCAGATCGCATAGCAGAAGTAGTTCCAGAAGTTACCATAGTGACGATGACAAAGCTGGAAGCCAAACCCCTGATATCAGGAAAAGGAGTAGGAGCCCAGAATCAACTGGAACGCCATCCAAGAGACGAAGATTAAGCAGTGCCGGTAGCGCAAGAAGCAGGAAGTCTGAATCTGACTAAAACATACAGAGATGACATTAGCGTTGTTTTGGCAACATTTTCTATATATACTAATAATAAAATTTACGATGGAGGTTTAAATTGCGTTAAATAAAATTTGGTTGATATATTGAATAAACTATTAATTTTGAAGGTGAATTAGTATGACAGTGAAGTATGATTGCAATTACGACTTTATAAGCAACCATAAAAAGTTTAATGAAATATCTAGTGAATATCGCTAACAAATGGGGATTAGAGATAATATTTTAGACATATATAAAATATCTTTTTAAATATTTTAAATATAATTATTAAGATAAAGAAATGCAAGAATAATTTTAAAGGCTGAACAGTCAGGGAATTGCATCCCAGTCTCCCAAGTGACAGGCGGGGATACAAACTTTTACAAGCCGACCGATGGCAGGAAGACACGCAAGCGCGGTGCTTTTGCTCTGCTCTCAAACGAGCAGGACGGAATACAAACCCGGGAGGTCGCGACTATCCATTTGCATCCGAGCGATCATTCNGATGATGATGATGATGATGATGATGATGATGATGATGATGATGATGATGATGATGATGATGATGATGATGATGATGATGATGATGATGATGATGATGATGATGATGATGATGATGCTGATGATGATGCTGATGATGATGCTGATGATGACGCTGACCATGACGATGACGACGATGATGATGATGTAATCAAATCTTCAAGGTTTGATTGATTGATTTTTAAGAAATGATTTTAGTTGAAAACCTGAGGACCATGTAAATTGTAATATGAGATCTAAGGCGAGATCAACAAGCTGTGAATTATGTTGACTGCAGCTCATACGTGTTCACCGGAAGTATTTCTATTATTTTGTAGAATAATTTGTAAAATTATTGATTAAATCATTTATATGGTCGTCATTAAGAATTAACTCTATATGCTATTATTATTATTATAATTATTAGTTCTATTGCTACTATTATTATTATTATTATTATTATTATTATTATTATTATTATTATCATTATTATTATTTATGTCGTCATCACAGTAGACATAGGATGAACTTAAATGATGAGTACTATAATATCATAATACGTGATATTATGATGATATAAATTATTGTTGGAAATGAAGTTTTGTTGTTGATTTTAAGTGCTGTGGACTTAAATGCAGGTAGGAGTGAGAACCAATTATAATTTGAAGTGCCGTTGACTGATTCCTGTGGTGATGATGATGACGATTGCTAGTAGGATGATGATAGTGATGCTGAGGGTGCTGATAATGATTGAACAATTATAGTGATAAAGGTCTTGATTAAATGACTAAAACGGCCTTGATATAGATGCTCTTGTTGATGATGAGAAGATGATGGCGCCGATGGCGATAGTGATGATGAGGATGGTATAGAAAAAGATAGCGTTTGATTATCAGAACCTTCGGCTATATGTAAGAGATAAGGTTTAGCATCGATTTTGATTATACAAATAAATAAGCTGATGGTAAATAAATTGTTTAAAAATTATTTATAAATTATTAATGAATTCATATTTTTAAAAATCAAATTAATAACAATTATGTCGGTTCCACTTTTATTGTTGCGGATATTTTATCTTTTGATATTTTATCTTTTGATGTTTTTCAGTTTTAAATTTATTTTCCAATTGAATTGTTTGAATTAATAATAAATGAAATAAGGCTATTATTTAAAATAACATGTAAACAAATAATAAGGGACGTAAATATTATATTTAAACATAATTGGGCCTCTGAAAAATAAAACTGTGTTCCAGTGAAAAATGTTGCAAATGAGTTTCAAACGTGGAAGATTTCATGCATTTCAGTTTGTAAATGATTTCTCGTGATTTCAACTTCATTATAATTATTATAATTATTATAATTATTATGTCTTTGCCATGGCGCAGGCTCGCCGAGAGTGGGCAGAGCGGGCAGGGGTGCAAATGCCTAGTGGCCAGCTCGGTTTTTAAAACCTTTTTTTGCTTTTCCATTATCAAATAGACATAACATGGAGGCCCAAAATTGCCGACAGAAGGCAGCCCTGCGTAGGGATATTATTTTTAAACATTATGAAATTTGAATTTTACTAAACTTTCAAAAATATTTTCTCTGAACAATTAATTTTATTTCATAAATCCTTCTTTCCTCGCCAAACTTCGAGATTCGAAGTTTGTCTGAAATTTCACTGAACGAGATGTTGAAACATGGTAAGAAATTATCATAATTACAATTTGATAATCAAAATCAGTCAATAAAAATATCATAATTACAAGTTGATAATCAAAATCAGTTAATAAAAATATCAATGGCGTGCTGATAATGATCAATCTCTAAATTTGAAATTCTCACCTTTGACTCAAATTTGAATCCAGATTAATCGACTCAGAATTCACTTCGACAATTCAAGTTCTTTATATTCCAGATTGATTAAATCTAATAATGTCAGTTATTTGAATATTAAATAAAAGAATAATTAATTAATCAGTTAAGTGATCGTCAAAATAATATCCAGCTGAGTGTGTTCAGAGAATCAATTGAACATCGTATCAGTCAGAATCCGTAATGAAGAGGTGCGCGAATACATTCCACCTTCAAAAGACTCTTTTAAACTTAATTCAAAATTTCCTTCACAAATTGTTTGATGTTCATCTTTGAAATAGAAGTAGTAGTATTTTTTTTCTTTTCAAAAGTCAAAAACTGCATTTATAATTCACACGGAACAGCACAACATCAACAACAACATTGGAGTTGTGCGTGATTGTTATTCCCAGCGGTGAGCCGACTTTCCTCCGACTACATCAACAACAACACAGCAACTCCTGGAAACTTCTCAGCAGCTCAGCATTATGCTAATCCTTCCATCCTCCGGCCTTGCTCCATACTCTCCCCAACGCCTCCATATCTCGCCCTATTTCTCCGTGTCTTTCCAATTGTCCTTCTGTCTTCCTCTACGCTTGCCTATTTCTCTCATTTTCTTTTGTCTTCGTTGATTTTTTTAAGTTCCAGTGAAGTTTCTTGTTGTGTTCAGTTGTTACTCAACCCTTGCAAGTCCTTGCATCGAGTGAATCATAACGCATAATATGTTACTGCAGGTTTTTAATAAATTATATTTTATTAATTATACTTAACAATAATTGGATTTTAATAATTAGATTTTAGTGAGCATTAAAATGTAATTAAAATGTAATTAGTTGTCGAAAGTAGGAATCATTTGTCAACGAGTCGATCGTGAAATTGTTTTTCTCATTTGCTTAATAACAACAAATTGTTATGAGATTAATTAAAATGAAATTATTTTTAGAAAAAAAAATATTTTAATTAACCAAAAATCTATCAACACAGCATACTGGTTCAAGCTAAAAGTTAAAGATGTTCGGTTATGACGCACCTGACACCTGGGGAGGATTTTTAAGTTTAAAAATATTTTTTAAATCAAATTTTTTATTCTCAAATTATAAAAATTTGTTTCAACGAAAATTGGCATTTTAGTTGTTAAAGTTGAAAATAATATTTGTGTCGTGAATATTTTCATTATTTTCGTTCCTTTTTTATTTTTTATTTCGATACTCACCTTGGTGACAAACATCAATCAGTTCACCTGGCTTTGTCAAAAGCTAATATTTTCAGCCACTAAACTTTTATTATTTTCCTTTCCAGAACAATTAAGAATCACCATGGTAACCATGATAGGATCAGATACTTCAATGGATGAACGCAATGGATGTGCAGTGGACCACGAAATTTTACAAAATTTTAACTTTCTCAAGGTTTTAATAATGACCATATGATTTTTAATAATGACCATTTGCTTTGATAAATCGATTTAAATTTAACATTGTGATCAATAAGCACAAGAGTTATTATTATTATGCAATTATTATAACCGATGACCTAATACAATTATACAATAATTTCGTAAATACAAAATATAACAATTTTGATTATAATTTTAGGATGCAGGGTTCAATCTGTCAGCAGGTGGAAAAATAATTGCACTTTTAATATCTGGAAAGCTACTCGACATCATGTTTGAGGATCTCATGGAGAAGCTGACAGACACATGTTTTTGAAGTGGATGTGACACACTATTGTGCACAAATCACGTTGTAAAAATTCCAAGACTACTTTTATTATCGTCCTCAGTCCTTCACCAGTCATTTTAACTGTCATCAACTGACATGCGAACATCTCCCCTGACTGTAAGAATGTCCTTCCCTTCACGTCCTTCAGCATCAATAACCCCGAGTGGAATCATCTCCAGCTTGTTAGGAAGAGTTTCAATTTATCCACGAAATCAGCCGAACGCTACATTGGCTGTGTCCACCAAGTTTGAACTGAGAAACGAGATCAACATCAGGGTATCATCTGATGACTTTCAGATGATTGGACTGGCAATCAAATTCTATTCAAAAACTATTCCATCATTCCTTACGGTCCTTCCAATGGCTTTGATTTTGACTTCATCTCCAAAAATTTCCAGCGGATCGTAGGATTTCACTTCAGTGACCTTGAACACGAACTTGACCTTGAAGTCGCCTGAGGATTCCATCGATCAGTTCTGGATCACCACACAATTAAGTCCAAAACAGCAAAATAGTTAAAGCCCAGTACCAAATTATTATAACCTCGCAGTTGGACAATTAATACAAAAACATGCATAACATACAAACACAGGCATAACATACAAACACAGGCATAACATACAAACACAGGCATAACATACAAACACAGGCATAACAAACAAACACATACATAACATACAAACACAGACAGTTGTTCAAACGGTTTATTAGGAGACACTGAACACTCCATAACTCGGGAAAACAAACTGGAACTGAAACATTCCACGAGCTCACAACGGAATTACGTGCTCAAATTATCGATGATGATGACGATGACGATGATGGGGATTATGATGATGATTTTGATTTGTCAGATTACATTCCAATCGAAGGCACGATAATGATGCTAATCTTGATGGTGATAACGATTGCAGCACTGGGAGCGATTATGATGATGATGATGCTGAAGATAACAATGAATCATCATCTTTTATTGTCGTCAGGGGCTTTTCGACGTCACGCACATCACCATGGAGATGGTCTTCCATGCCGCCTCTTCATCCAAGTCACATGATGCTCCTTCATTCCTCCAGTTGGTGATCTGTCATTCCTTATGCCAATTAATTCTTCGTAACCTTAGGAAAAAATCTCCTTTTTTTAAAATCTGATAAGGATCATCATCCCCTCACTTTCCAGTGTCATCTCTCCATTTTTTCCATGCAACTTCTATTAGCGTGTCATTATCTCTCCATCCATCCATCCATCCATCCATCCAGCGAGAGTTTATAAGCTTCGTTGTCTCAGGAGCTGATGATGTTTGCTTCTCAAATGGATTGGGAAATTTCCACGCAATGAGGTAAGTCTTTGGTTGAATCGTTGATTGATCGATAGATTGATTGATGTCTAACATGCTGTGTTGTACAGATCGTTCAGGTAAAATTGAAAATGCTGAATTACTCGAAAAAGCTGAAATATGTTTTTAAATATGTTTTTAAATGTTATGGAAAAATACATCAAATAAGGAATTGAAGATCTCATTGATTCAAAACAAATCAATTTTCAAAAAAAAAAAAAATTCTTTCAATTTCGATGTGAACGAAATAAGCTCACGTCATCCAATCAGAACTTTCGAATGTGTTTCTGACCTTGTTTCTGGAAAATATCCGGGTCGCGAGACGGTTGAATGATTGATTGAGTACTTGAGTGAATGAATGAATGAATGAATTATTGAATGAAGTAGTGAATTAATTAATTAGTAAATGAATGAAATGGTGAATTAATTAATTATGGAATGTATGAATTGCTGAATGGATGAATTCATTATTGAATAGATGAATTATTGAATTATTAATTATTAATTATTCAAATGGCGAACAACTAAATCTAGTGAATGTGTAGTTGCATCAAGTAAAAAGCAAATAAAACACTTTTGAATTTATAAACAATATTCTAATTATTATAAATAATTATATAATCATAATATGTTGCATAATTTACGGTAAATATTTAACGATTTATAAACAATATAATTATTGATCAAAATTTAAATGTTAATTCTCCATTTATGACGAAAAAGTGAAGCATCCAAAGATCAAAACAATCACAAATATTTTCTTATCTCATCTTAAGAACAACTCGTAATACTCGCGTAAACTGTTTCATTGCATTATTATTATTATTACAATGCAATTATAATAATATTATATTATATATATATATAATAATTATTATTAATATTAATGTATAATATTATTATATATAATAATTATATAATATATTAATAAATATATATTAATTATATTAATATTAATAATTTATATTAATTAATATATATTAATAAATATATGGTATTATTATTATTATTATTATTATTATTATTATTATTATTATGTTACTATGGTTCAACATTTCACCTTCATTACTCACGGCAAATAATGAATGTTCACTGAAGCCTAGATGCTTAAGATGATGATGATGATGATGACGACGACGACGACGACGATGATGATGATGATGATGACGACGATGATGACGATGATGATGAGGAGGATGAAGATGAAGACGGTGGTGTTGCTGAGCATGACGGGAATTAAACATCGATTTATGCGAAGTTCACGGGAAGTGCTTCCTGGGTTCGAGGATGGCTTGTCTGCTGTTGATTGGATGGAACAAATGAATCTCATTAATAAATTATGCAAAGAGGTGGAGAGATTACAAACACATGGTTATGAATAAGTGGTTTTAGTCTCCACAATTTAACAAACATGTTACCCATTTTGGTTTGATTTTTCTTTAACTTGTCACAAAAAAAAATTTAATTGAATTATAAAAATATCAACAGTGAAAGATTACTTGAATATTCTACCTACACTGTTTCTTTGGAGTGAAAATACTTCATTATTATTTCATTTAAGCATTAGTAATTTTTAATTACAACTAATAAATAATTATGTTATAAATATAATAATATAATAATAATAATAATTTATTATATTTAATAAATATTATAAATATAATAATATAATAATACTAATAATTTATTATATTTAATAAATATTATAAATATAATAATATAATAATACTAATAATTTATTATATTTAATAAATATTATAAATACAATATAATAATAATAATAATAATAATAATTTAT
>MPNW01000035.1:0-11363 GCA_011800805.1 Hirudo medicinalis
TAATGATAATAATAATGATAACAATAATAATAATAATAATAATAATAATAATAATACTGATAATAATGATAATAATAATAATAATTAATGATAATGATAATGATGATAATAATAAAAATAATATAACATTGATGATGATGATGATGATGATGGTGACGATGATGATGATGATGATGATGGTGGTGGTGGTGGTGATTGTGATGATGATGATGATTATGGCGATGTCTATGATTATTACAATCACTGGTGATTTTGTGAGCGATGATTGATAAATATGATGTCGACCATGATGAAGTTGAAATGATGCGGCTTTTCACCATCGCCATTGTCATCATCACCATCATCATCACCATCACCATTGTCATCATCATCATCATCATCATCATCACCATCACCAGCATCATCATCATCATCGTATCAGCTGTGAAGCTGAAGACGGTCTGTGATTAAGTATCAATGGAGCTCAGATCTTTGAGCATTTTGGGCGTCTTAACTGCCAAATAATGTCGTAATGGGAAAGAGATGATGATGACTAGGACGACGACGACGACGATGATTATGACGAAGAAGACGACTAGGATGATGACGACGATGGTGATGACGATGATGACGATGACGATGATGGTGACGGTGATGACGATGACGACGACTAGGATGATGACGACGATGGTGATGACGACGATGGTGATGACGTTGATGCTGCTGCTGATGATGATGATGATGACGATGGCGACGACCACGACGATGGCAAGAATTTAGAGTGACGACGTCTTGCCAAGCCTTTCATCAACTCAAACCGGGACGATGATGACGATGACGGTGACGACGACGATGATGACGACGACGACGACGATTACGACGAGGAAGACGACTAAGATGATGACGACGATGGTGATGACGATGATAACGATGATGACGATGACGGTGACGACGACGATGATGACGACGATGATGTCCAGACATATCAGCCATTACATCTCTTAAGCACTCCCTTTTATTCGTGCTCTCGAACAGCCAACAACCCCGGACGTTAAAAGTGTCCTTTCTATGTCGGCCGATCGTCAAAAGTGGGTAGAGATGATGACGACGACGACGACGATGATAACGATGACGATGACGACGATGGCGATCATGATATGATGATGATGTGACTACCATCCTCTACGGTCCCTCCCGTTCTTCTGATTTGATCCTTCCAAGCCAGGGTTCGAACCCTCGTCCATAAAACAAGGACCGCTTCCCGATAGACCAGTACCGTATAAATCCGACGCGTCGATATAAGGACGTCTTGAAGATGATGGAAGCTTACTTTATGACCCTCATGGTTCGCCGGTCGGCTTGCAGCGGGGAGAAAGCCACCCCGCTACCCTGCTACCCCCCTGATTTTGTTTAGGGCAACGGGATCTCCGAGATTGAAGGCGTGGCTTGTTTAAGGTCAAGAGGCGTGGGTTTTTAAGGTCACGAGGCGTGGTTTTTTAAGGTCACGAGGCGTGGCTTTTTTAAGGTCAAGAGGCGTGGCTTTTTTAGCGGCTACTTCAAGATTAACGTTTGAGAGGGTTAGGGAGATGTGGCCATTATTGTTAGTGGGGAATTTGAAGTGAAATTTGACAGCACGGGAATGTTTTTAGGACACAGTATTCTAGAGGCAGTATTCTATTTATGGAGATCGAAATCGGCCTGAAGTGATCTGCTCAAATGAAGAAAGGGCTGGGGTTGGGTTGGGGGGATGGCTGGGGTTAGGGGGCTGTCCATAAAAGTTGTTTGACCTTCTTCTAGGTCAGGTGAAGAATTATGGAGATGTTTATGTCGCCTGTCGTCTGCAGGTTCCATGACTTTGAAGGATTATTTTCTTCCTCTCCATCGCCACTCGGAGAACATGGGACCTGGTTTTATGATCCGCGGGCTGATATAAGCGTCCTCCAGGTCGCTTGTCTGTGTGTTTAAGCACATATGTGTGCGTGACTGTGCGTTTAGCCACGTGTATGTGTGCGTCTGTGTGCTTTTAGGTGCATTCCATCGTTCGGAGGTCTGAGTTTCTTTGTCGATGTAGGTAGGTGTTTACTTATTTAGAATTATGTTTTCCTACATACCTTTGCATATCTCTTTCTTTGTGTCTTTAAGTAACTCTCGTCTTCACGAATGTGCCTGTGGACGTTATTGTTGGGAGTTGACCAATTAATCATCGGTATCCATGTCATTTACAACAATAATAATAATAATTAATAGTAATAATAATAATAGTAATAATAATAATAATAATAATAATAACAATAAAAACAATAATAATAATAATAATAATAATAATAAAAATAATGATAAAAACAATAATGACAACAATAATAATAATCAAAATATTAATAATAATAATAATATTAATAATAATAACAATAACAATTATAATATCAATAATAGCTTTCTCTCCCGCTGCAGGCAGACGTCATCGTCCCGAGGCCTCGTCGTCGTCGTCGTCGTCACCGTCGACGGACACCTGCATCGCGGCCGTCATGGACTGCCACGGGCATGACGAGTGCCGGAAGAACCTTCTCCTCCAATGGGAGGACTGCAGCTTCTTCGGTCACCATGGCAACCACCGGGCGCTTGGCAACGGGGGCATGTGCGACAGGGAGCGGTGTCGGCGACAGATGGGCGGCTTCTACTCGAAGCCGATCGAGCGACACGAGGACGGCTGGCGACTTCTAGTTGCCATGACGACGTCGAATGAGGAGGATGAGGAGAAAGATGGCGTTAGTTTATAGGGATGGATGATGTTTATGATGATCCAGTTGTTGTTGTTGTTATTGTTGTTATTATTATTATTATTATTATTATTACTATTAATTTTATTTCTATAAATACATCCATCATCAGGCAAGGGCAGATGACATCGTCATGAACATCCAGCCATCCGGTCATCACCTCGTCTCCCCCAAGTCCTCCTCCAAATCAACCGACCAGCACGACGACACCGGCTACACGCACCACACGGGCGGCCGGCTCCACGACGACCACAACTATTTTCTTCGCCACCACCACCACCACCACCAGCATCATCATCATCGAAACAACCGCCGCATTCAGAAAGACGATGTGAACCTCGGTGTGCTAGCTCAGAGGCTCTTCTTCTGTCGCTGTCCGGGAGTCGACCAGCGGAGAACGCGCAAAGAAAAGTACCTGACGCTCGCCAACAACGGCGCTACCGACGGCGACGACGACGGCGACGACGTCGAAAGCGCAGTTTACGGCGAACATGACGACGACGACGACGACGACGACGATGACGGTGATGATGACGGCGTGATGCTGAAGAGAAGAGATATGCAGCGCCAATCAAGGTTAACGGGTACAAACGATGACGACGATGACGACGACGACGATGACGCTGAGGTCAAAGGTGACGGGCCCGACAATGAAGAAGACGAAGACGACGAGGAGGAGGAGGATTACAACAACGTCTGCCACCTGGCGAGGATGACCCTGGTGATGCCCTCGTGTTCCAGGGTGGACTTGCCCCAGCCCAGGTGTATTGATGTCGTTAGTAGGTGCATCGACGACCCAGAATGTCGGTTGGTCGGATTGATTTAGTTCAGATCGGTGTTTAACTTGAGCTTTGTGCTTAATTAAGCATAATTATTATTATCGTTACTACTATTGTTATCATCATCACCACCATCATCATCTTCTTCAGCGTCGTCATCATCATTGACATTAATATTATTATTATTATTATTATTATTATTATTATTATTATTATTATCATCAGCATCGTCGTCATCGTCATCGTCGTCATCATCATCATCATCATCGTCATTTCATTTATTCATTTCTTGAGGTCATCTTACGCACGAAAAGCATAAACCACAATTCAAGTTTGTAAAAACTAATAAATTCCGATGACACTCAAAGGAGTTCCGATGGGAACACTGTCCCCGCTAATCGGGCCACCCATGTAGAAGCTGCATAACTTATTACGCAATACAATTGTGCAGGTTTAAAAAAGTTGTCGTGGTATTTGCAGAATTAGATCAGTGAATCATTATTAAGCAAGTTTATGTGATTGAAGTCCGTTGATTATTATGTGGTGAGAGTGTGATTTATACAGACGTTTGAATATTGAGCCTGACTTAATAGCGTATGACTTAATTCCTCTTGGTATGTTACGATAAATCCGAGGAGCTGAGCTACAATGAAACTTTCAGTTTCGATTCTTAGTCCAGAACTTTTTAGTCACGTCCAAGTGCCTGTTAAATCCACTCCTGCTTTGTCTGCACCATTTATGCATTTATCAACTGCCCACGAAGTGACTTGTTTTTCTAATTTCCTTTGTGCTTTGCCTCAAATAATTGTTTGAATCCTTTTTATCCATCACCTGGTTGTTAGTAATTGAATGCAGTTCTCTTATTTTAACTGCTTCTTTTGTATCTTTCTTTTTATTATTATTAATGTTATTATTATTACCGTCATCATTATCATCACGTTCTTCAACAGCGCCAGACCGGGCAGACCCCCCAAAAGATCCCCAATGTCGGGTTCAGAGGTCATGGACCAACTGAAGAGAACAAAGATGTCAGGATTTTCTGATTACTATGCTCAGAATCGTCTGTTCGGTAGGATTTATTTTGCTGAGAAATTTTGATAATTTATAGGAGAATTAATGTACCTGAGAGTGGATATGAGGTTGCTAATGAAATAGAATTCTGTTGCATTTAATAATTAGTTTTAACTCTGTGTGTTCTGTAATTATCATTCGTCAATTCTTCATTTATAATCTTAAATGTTTATTGAAGATTATAGAACTATTTAGTTTTAAATTGTCTAGTAATTTTAGATTAAATGTCAAAATAGTTGAAGCCAAGAAAGCAGCATTGCAGTTTGGGAGTCTCTACAACGGCTTCCAGCACAACGGAGGTTTGGCAAACCTTCCAAATGGAACCAACGGAATTCCCTCCAACATTTCCACTCCAGCTTTTCCGAACATTCCGCCAGGATACTTCCCCTTCCTCCAAAGCAGTCGTTACAACTACCACCATCACCACCCACAACAACAACAACAACAACAACATCAACAAACTGAGTTAACTCAATGTCTTCCAGACGTAAGCTCGAGCGGGAATAGAAAGTTCTTTGATTCTTTCAAATCACCATTGGTGGAAGCATCGTCATCATCCCATTCCCCACAAATAAATTCACCACCATCTTCGCCCCATCACGAACCACCTCAGCAACCTTCAGAATCTCCACCAATATCCGGTGGCTCCACCACAGAAACCGACAAACCCCCAAAAGCATCCGTGGCTCCATTTTTGAGACCGGGTGCCTATCCTTTCCCATCTCATCCGTTTGGCATGTTTTCCTTCTCCTCGTATACCGCCATGTTGGATCTGGCCATGTCCGCTGCGATGGCCAACTACCACGAGCGGCTCAAGTTGAATCTGAGAGGTGAAGGTGAATGGAGTGCAAAGGTCGGAGTGGAGGAAGGTTTGAAGAAGGAGATCAACGAAGATCAGCCAATCGATAAGAAGCAGGATGACCTCGATGTCGGCAAGGAAACGATTTGGAAAGAAAGACAAGCGAACGATGAAGAGTTTGGATGTTCCAGGTAATCGTGGCTACCCGGAGCATTGAAATTATAAATATAATTCACACTTTTTACGATTATTCACGAGTAGTCAGTTAAAAAAAATAATTGTTGGCACATTAAATTGTCCTCCTTTCATCTCAAGCCTTGAAATCACCGTGTGCGATTGGAACACTTAGGGCACTTAGGCGATGAAACGAAGATTGAGTTCTGCCAGTTCATCGATCAGAGGAAAAAGAAACAAACGAGCATTTCTTATCCTTTGAAAGTTCGTCAAGATGTTGCGGCACAAAAGGACATGTTGCAAGCGGATGTGAAACCATTACGAATGAGCCCACTGGTGCGAGCGATAATGCATCGCTTCTTGCGCACTTGGATCAATTTCTCGCTTTTCTCTTTTACCGCTGTTTGTCTTCCTCGATCGATTGCTCTCCTAAAAAGCCTTCGACAGAAATAAAAAACAGAAAATAGAAGGCACCTCTCAAATCGACGGAAATAAATGCATTCTCTCTTCCATGTTTCCAGGAGTCCACGCGATCAAGTCCTGAGGTTCAACTCCTCCAAAGAACCCGTGACGTCACAGGACAAGAAGAAGAAGGACGAATGCAACGAAGACGACGAGGATGGCAACAGAACATCGGAGGTGGAAAAGTTCTTCGGACTTATCGAGAAGTTCGAAGAAGCAGACGATGCTGGGAGTTTCAACTCTGGAGGTGATTGGATGAATTTAAACAAGCATAAATTATTCATTTATTATGACTAGCGGCCGTTAATTATTGTTTTTTGTTTTATTTTCGTCATCATAATTTGTTTATTAATAACCCAATTGTTTTTTAAGACAATATATTTGCGTAATCTCATTTAGTCAACAATTATCATCATAAATCCACAATCCACAACTGCAGACGAAAAGCTTGACAACCAAAACGCTTCAGCCTCCAACAGGACGACACTGGCCATCAGGAAATGTTTCAATATGACGTCAGAGGCCTCTGAAACCTGTCAACCAATCAGAAATGTTCCTGAATGCAGCACTAACTCACGTGGTGATGATGAGATTTTTAATTTAATGGACGAAAGCGATGATGGTGACGATGACGATGATGATGATGGTAAAGGTGGTGGTGATGATGGTGATAAGGATGACGATGTTGACTGTTTTTCCATTTAGAAGGACGCGATGACGAGGACGAGGACGACGAAGAATACGAGGAGTCGACTGAAGTCGGAAGAAAGAACAACTACTCAATCAACTGGCTCCTCAAGAAGAAGAACAACCTACACGAGGTCATATTTAGACCTTAATAGTCAACAACAATTATTTCTGGTTAATTGCAAGCACTGCATATGTTAAAAGAATGTTTGCCTTGTAAAATATTACGTTGCATCTAACAAATAGCCAAAAAAAGACGGCTATTTTCTATGAATCTGTTGTAATTGAATAAAAATGTTGTTATTGTAAATCATTGCCTTCTGATGAATACGTTCCAGCCTTTCGTTGCAGTACAAATGCGGAAACTCCTCAATGAATAGAAACCAAGATTTCATCGGAAATCCTCATGACGTCACAAGTCCATGTTCTGACCTCAGCGGAGACTCTCCTCATGCCAACGGTGAAAACAAATCAAAGAAAGGTGGAGATCCTGAGATTGGAGAGAGGATGGATGGTGACGACGAAGATGAGGAGGAGGGAGGAGGTTGTGGATGCGAGGGAAGGAGACAGTTCGTTCCTTCGTACCCCGATCGATCCTGGTGGAAGAAATGATCAAAAGACTTGTGGAACAACAACAGCAACTCCTCCACCTCCACAGGGATTCCAACTTTCCGCTGGAAACATTTCTGGCGAACGTTCAGGGCATCCTTCGCTTGTCTGCCGACAACGCGCGCTACATGGAGCGGAAGTTTACTTACGAAAAAGGTAAAACGCCGAATATCGTGAATGCAGAAAAGTTTTAATTTTGCTTACTTGATTTGACCAGATTTTTATTTATTTTAATTTATTTTAAACAGTAATCCACTTAAAAATGTTAAGTGCAGCACAGCAGTAATTAAAAGGGCGGCCGAAGTTTTAGAATCGTGCTTAAGGATGACTTGTGCCAGAAAAAATATTTCCATCAGAAGCATCTATTGAAAAATAAATTCATCAAATCTACATTATTTCATTTGGTAATATTGTATTTAAATAATTGTCATCGCTATTGAATTGTTAATATGCAAGCATTGTTTGAATAGTAACAGCATTTGTTCCGTTAAGAATTAGGTCGTCAATAACATCACGAAGCGACAGTCAATTAAACTGAATTCTCGAAAACACATCCTAAAGCCTAAATAGAGAAGAAAATGAGTGGCAATATAAGGAACATAAAATCTCCTCCACAATAATGCCAGCCTAGCCCGAAGCATAGACATCAAAAATTGTTGACAGGGCCTCGTTTCCTTCCACTCCTAGTAGTTCTTTGCTGGCAACAATTCAACGACTTCCGCTTCATTGCCCGACTCAATACTTCCGCTTCCGCCCTTCAGCGCCATGTTGTTGCTGCCGATAGTCGCTCGTAAAGATTAATCAGGTGCTGACCCAGTCAATTGGATCCGAGGAGTTCTTCAGTGCTTCCATTGTTTCAGCTTTTTTTCTTTCCATAAAGAAGGTTTAAAGTCTCCCATGTTTTGTCCGAGGGTTTTTTTTTTAGCTTTTCAACTCGAAAATAGAATTGTCCGCGTTTCTTTTGTTTTAATTTTTAAAAGAAAATTTAAGAATATTTGGAGATAGGTTGGAAAGCATATTTTCGCATCTCGTGCATCGACACATTTGACAGCTTCGATCAACGACATGCGAAAACATGCACATCGAGACGTAATGAGGCGAGATGACGTCGAATAATTCCAGTCTAAGCGAGGATTTCGATTCCACCTCAACCCGGCAACCTCTGCCGATGCTCGTGGCCACAAATCATCTCAAACATAATTATAGGAGCGCCGATGCTCGCCAGAATAACCAAAGAAGGAGATCGCCGATAATTTCTAATTCCTGATTACGACCGCCCGGAAACGGAAATCGTTCCTATCGGTGACGTCACGTGTGTTGCCATAGAAACGCATTAAGCGTCCGAATGGGGGAATAAATGAAAGTTGAAGTGTTTGCCGAGACGGTGCGTTATTATTCAAGTATGTCGGTGTGTCTGGTGGCTTTATGGTGGGGATTTACGCGCTCTGAGTGAATTAGGTGGTTGTGAGTGGGTGGATGGTAATGGAGGTGCTTGGGTGCTTGTTTTACGGTCAGTATTATGCATTCCTCAGACACACTCGACTGTGGTATTTGTTGCTGGACTCCTATAAAAACCTGTCTCACAGTGGAAAGTCCATGTGGTGCTCATGAATATGCATGAGGTGCCGAGGGGAGGTGCCGAGCAATATTTTTATTAATTCGAAATATCATTGGATGGAAGCTCGATCGGGCAGGCGGATTGTTCCATAATGCAATGGACGTAAGAGTTGAAGGTGTCACTAAATCACACCGCCATCTTCATCCAATTGCTTTCCAGAACAGCATCGCCGTGCAAGCGTCAACGGCGCTTTCACTTCCATCGATGAAAACTTCTCCAATTCAGAATCAGAAAATCACCTTCCAATGTACGGGGAGCATTTATCACTTGTGACAGTTATTGAGGCTTGTATACCCATCAATGATTCACAAGTCCACTGCCTCGGCCAATTAGCGCGAAGGTAATTGAATTAAAGATACCTTATAGAGTCCTTCTTCAAAGCAATTAAGAGCCTCGGTTTTCACGGCTATCAACACGTGGACTTGTAACACGAGACAGAGTCACACAAGGGAATCGCGCGCTTCTTCTTTGATGAGAGAATTGTGATCAACAGCCAATAGCACCCTGCATACCAATTACAAAGCTTCAAAGTCCACTGACCGCCACAAAACCATTGAATTGTTTATTCTTCATGAAAACCGCTGAAGAGGTTTTAGTTTTTAGTAAAGTTTTTAGGTGTAACACTTAAACGTTTACGCTGAATAATCTTTGTAACGTTTATTTTTAACATGGTTTGTCCTATCTCACGGAACCCAATTTCGAACAGAATTTGTATATCGCTCAAAATGGGGAAACAATAAAATCGTTTGCAATATTTTTAATAATAATAATTATTGTAATTATAGTTATAACACATCAAACGTGGACTAGCTTTTAAATGTCTAAATTAATAGCCTGCTGAGATATTTAGATGGCCTTTAACTGGTCAATAACCATTCGATGTTCAATTGTTGTGAACCTTAACGACTTCATAACACAGGCCAATTCAAAAGTCCAAATCATCCTAGTTATGCAACTATTAACTTTAACCAAACAAATAAAAACGTCAATTCAATTCGTTTTATTAACTTATTTACAAACTCAGGAATACTATTGAAAAAATTGAAACACGAAAGAAAAACCAACCACAAATTGAAGCAAAAGTTTCACACTCTGGTGGATTGCAGGAGGCCATGCGACCCTATGGACCACCATCCCCCTGACGAATCTACCTTTGATGGACCCCAAACGATAGCGGTTCCACAACAAGCCAATGGAAACATGAACACCTGAATAATAAAAAGAATTTGACGGCGTCAAAACATCGATCTGGCATCTATTGACGAAATTTTAAATTTTACCAAACTGTACAAATCTCAAAAATGCACAGAAGTATTTGAGGATTTGATTACAGATTCCCTTTGACAACAAACTTTGGCGGTGTAAATTTTTAATTATTTTCTGATTATTCATGTGTTAATTGCTCAAAATGCTAGTATTTTCAGTCATTTTAAGCTCTAGCAATTGCTGTAGAATTTATTTGAGCTCTATTTGAGCGACTGTTTGAAAATTATCTTCGCATTAATTTTACCGGAAGTTTTGGAAATCAACTGAAATTGAATTGATTAAAGTGTTGAATGGAACTTCTAAACTTCTTAAATAAAACTTCTTCACGTTGACATTTTCAATCGAATTACTTTTTGCTATTAATTACGAAAAAGAAGATTGAAGATAGATAAATAAACTGTCATTTTAGCCTTATCAGAATGTAAGCCATATTGGTGAACGCAATTTGTTCGTCTTAGTGTGAAATTGTTCCTTTAAAAAGTCATTAATTGTTCTAAAACAGTAAAAGATCCAAATAAATAGACTGATAACCATCAGCACTTCGTTTCAAATGAATCTCGAATTATTATTTTTTATTATTATCAGCCTGCACAATTTTTATTATTATCAGCCTACAGTTTACACAAGTGTTTCTCCGGCAAACGTTGTTTCGATTGTCAACCTAGATATGAAGTTTGATATGAAGTTTTATGATGATCAAGTAATCACTTTGCATAGTTTGGTTGAATTGTTTTAATTACGTAAATATACAAATATGTCTTGGTAAAACATTGAAGCCGGTGGCAAAACATTATGACATAACCGGAGTCATTTTCAATGGGTTTGTTAGCAAACCAATGCCAGAAGGCGATGCAAAAAAATACATTGGTACCACGTTTTGAGTTTCCTCCACAAAAATCGAAGTTGCAATGAGAGAGGTAAAGCATCATCTGTCACCAGATAACCGGGAAGATGAGGAATTTCTCGTGGTCGAAATGTTCGGGGACATGGAGCACTTTCTAAGAGTTGCTCGTGTTACCTCTGGAATGGAGTATTTTATACTTCGGCAGTTCTTTGGACATTGATCATTCCAACCATTACACAATCATTCTTTTTATCTTACATTTAAATCTTGTGTAATTTGCCTGTAAAAATTTGCCTGT
>MPNW01000035.1:11479-22497 GCA_011800805.1 Hirudo medicinalis
AATTTGCCTGTAAAAATTTGCCTGTTTATTGTCAAACGTCTAAAGATAGTCAATAATCAGAAAGATGTGCAATCAATTTTTTATGTTAAATAAATCTCAGAAATGAAAAAACTTCATAAGCTGGAAGATCATGTCACAATATACTTATTCCGTTTTATTTTTATAGTGAAAGTATTTTCAAAACGGTTTCATTCGTCATGTTTTGAGGTATTGCAAGGACAAATTCTCAACTTGACTTGTTAACTGTGAAAGCAATAAATTCATAATTACTTAATTTAATCCTAATTAGCTTATCACGTGAAGTAAAGTTGAATCCGTTTTGAAAGTTATTGTGGTCCACAGAATAATATAATTGTTTAAAATATTACTAAATATATAAGAAAAATAATCTGATTGTCGAGAAGGTTCACCTCGCCTAATTCTGGGACTCTTATATATATATATATATATATATATATATATTATAATTCTCTCCCTAACCAGGACTCATCCCCAAAATCAGAAACTCTAACTGTTGGTCAAGCAGAGCTAGAGGCTTGCCTCACCAAGACATACACCGACGCTCTCCGTAGCAGGCAGCTACCAGAGAGAACTGATATTTCTGAGGCATTGTAAATTGTAACTTACAAAATTGTATTAAGAATTGTAAAAAAAAAAAAGCAAGAAACCGCTCCGCGTCCGGCCCCAACGGAGTTCCATATCTATTATATAAAAGATGTCTAAGAACCCTCAAACTGCTCCATAGTAAAATAGTAAGAGCCTGGACCACTTCTTCAGTTGACGGCGAATGGAAAATAGCTGAAGGCGTATATATCCCTATGGAAAAGGAATACAAGTGCCTGAATCAGTTTCACTGATTTCATGACAGCAAACAGGTACATTGACACTTCAATTCAAAAAGGAGGAGTCCCAAGTGTGCCGGGTTGTATAGAGCAT
Organism: Hirudo medicinalis; assembly: GCA_011800805.1. Taxonomy (NCBI): domain Eukaryota; kingdom Metazoa; phylum Annelida; class Clitellata; order Hirudinida; family Hirudinidae; genus Hirudo; species Hirudo medicinalis. The sequence continues at coordinate 12,416 of MPNW01000035.1, forward strand.
ACCATCATGATATGGGAGGCGATTCAAAACGCAAAAAGAAACCAACTCAGCTTATACGTCGTTTGGTTCGATCTAGCCAATGCCTACGGATAAGTGCCTCACCAACTCCTTTGGAAAGCGCTAGAGGCTCACCATGTTCCTAGAGTAGTAATTGAAGTGCTTCAAGAATACTTCAATGGTTTTGTTCAATACTTCAATGTTATGCGTTTTTCTACGTACAAGAATGCAGCACAAGCTAAATTCTTCTGCAGATAGGCATAGCCATGGGATGTGCCATTTCTCCATCGCTCTTTGTACTTGTTCTGAATGCAGTAGGAGCTGGAATTCCCGAGGCTCGTATGGGTAGAGGGGTATACATGCCTTCCATAAAGGCGTTCTTGGACGACACCACAATAGTCTTAAACAGGAAGCAGATCGTCCAAAGAGTCTTCGACAAGTTCAACGATCTACTCCGTTGATGCCGCATGGCTCTCAAACCTGCGAAATCACGAAGTCTCTCCCTAACCAGGAGGAAAGTTCGCAGGGACGTGTATTTCACAGTCGGAGGACAGCGCACCCCGACTATCTCAGAAGAACCGGTAAAGAGCCTTGGAAGAGTTTTTGACGAGTTTTGCTCCGTGACAAAAATCAAGAGGCTGCCATAGTTAGCATCAGTCATATGGAGGGTCCTGGCTCATTCTACCACAACGGGGACATCAGAGCGTAAGCCCCTGAGAGCGTAAGGATTCAGGGCCGAAACATTCTCCGATTCCAATCAGCTTGACACAATTCAACCAGCTATTCAGCCACAATAGAAATAATTGTAATTGAAATAAAGTAAATAATAAATAAATGTTGAGGAGGTAAATGCACAGGCAAAGTAAGGGAAGCAAATTGATCTTCCAAATCCAAAGAGGAAGGTATTGAGGTCTGTCTATGTACAATTAAACTAAACCCAAAATCTAGGCATAAAGCTGCTTACGAATTTGTTATTATTATTATTATTATCATTATTAAATTCATAATTGTAAATTATAATGTAAGTATAAGTTTAAGTGATAATATTATAGTGAATTTTGGAATTATTAGCACTATAAAATGGCATACGTTGCCCAAAAATTCCATGTTAAATAAAATTAGTTTTTTGACTAACTATTTTTTGAAAGCAATTGCAATTATCATGAAAGTAGTAAATTAAATAATTCTATAATATTCAGAAAGGTTATCATCACCCCTTTCGAAATATGTGCTATTTATAAACTTTCTATGTTTATAGGCATCAAATTTTGCAAAAATGCCAGAATCCCTGCACCGCTGCCGACCGCTGCTCGAGTAACCGCTCTTCTTAGATCTAATTCCAAATTATGTCAGCTCGTGCAATTATTGCAATTCTTAATTTTTGGAAGCGTGTTGCAAGACCATTTCTTTAGAATAAGTTTAGACTGACTATAAGCTTTTTGTATCTGGATTGTGCAAGCCTGTGAACAACCCTTAATTGTAAAACTTAGTTGTAGTTCTCATTCCGTTTGTGGTGAAGATTATCGATTCGCGAAAGAAAGACTTTTAGTTCTCGTTGAATTACTTCGGGAATTCAGTTTTGGTAAAAGAAGATTTCTTTCTACTTGTTTAATTTCTTGTTTTGAGCTTCCGTGAGTCTGGATTTTGGCTGTTTGCAAGATTTGCCATTTTTATGTCAGGTTATTTTTATGCACTGCTTTAAGCCATTTTGAATTATTGCTTTGCAATACGAACTTAAGTTGCATTTATCGTTATTTTTTTTGCTATTCACATCATAGTTAAGTGATTTTGATTTCAGCTGCAATTCTGGTTTAGGGTATTGAAAATATTGACAACACTGTTAGTGAAACTTAGTGAAAATGGAATATATAATTTATTTAGAATGGATTACTCAGATTTCATCCTTAGGTAGAAAATCACTTTTGTTAACAAAAGACAGGTAAAATGCATTAATAACACATTAATATTTAATAAATTTAATTTTGTTAAAAGTTGGAAAGGAGAGATACGCTTAGTTGAAGCACCCATGAATTCCAAACATTGAGAGAGTGCTTTTAGCAAGCGTTGAGGAGCTGAATAGTTAGATTATCAACTGATATAAAATTCTTTAGTTAGCTTTAAGTTAATGCCTCATATATCGTGATCAAATAAAGATGTTTTAATGTGTTATGGAGAAGTCGTGAATGGTGATGTTTCTGTTACTGTTATTGATATACTGGCAAGCAAAGTAGCTACTTTGAAAGTGATTTATCTTGGATTTTCTCCTGATGTTTTAAGCAAATTGCTAAATGTTATTGATGCCCTAATAATTTTTGTTTATGTCTTTTCATTTGAAGTTTTTGCAGACTCTTAAACTCTACCTGCCAAAAGGCGAAAGAGTCAGCTTAATATAAATTGGTAAACAACTCAGTATTGGAGTCATAGATGAGGAAATGTTTCATGTAATGAGGAAAGATGGAGTTTGCTTATCAGGCATCAGGTAAGATTGGTACTAACAAATTAGTTCATGGACTTAATAATTACCAATGTTTATTATTTAATTAAGATTGTCTAAGTCTCCCGGCGATCGTCTCATTCTGTGTTTCGATGGAAGTATCCAAATTTTATTTGTGAAAGGCAATGAATCTATGTTGGGATAGAAGAAAAGATGAAACATTGCATAGGGCTACTCGAGCAAAATGAGGTTGAATCCTTTAAAATGCATTCAAATTGTATAAGTTGGTGATAGCAGCTTTGAATGTTACAGACATTTATGGCTAAGAAGAAAGGCATCATAACAATGAAATTGAGTGGTGAAGCTCCTATTGAAGTTCTTATCAAAAATTCATCTCAGTTTCCAAATTTTCCTGATATGGCCTTGGTCAGAGAAATTCACATAATTGGTTTATTTATGTTATTGTTATGATTAGAAAGTAATTCAAAAAAAATTGTGCTTGGATCGCATCTTTAAAGATATGCAATTAGAAACAGGGAGAGTTGTTCTTAATCTTGAAAAATAATGGATGCCCTTAAAACAGGTGCATTGGAGGTGATTGTTGTGCTTGAGAAGAACAAATCTCAGAAATGTCAGACAGAAACACTCTCTACTGGAGGTAAGTTAAAAACAGATTTGTGGCAAAGAATAAGGCACCAAAGGTTTGTATTGAAATTGCAGAGCAACAGTGGATATTTGTTGATGAAAATGGATTGCTGTTTGTGCGCACAGTAGCTATTCATTTGGATAATTATTGTTAATTCATCTCTGATGCTTTAACTGTAAATGGTTACAGGATGAAAAGTTAAAAATTCTTCAAAGTTTGGACATTAAGTCAGTTTTCAGTGAAACAGTTGGGGCTTGATTTTGTTTCCATGACGATAGCACAGAGTGCAGTTATTGTTTTCATCTGTTTTCAAAAACAACTTACCAGGCAAAAGACATCAAACATATTGTTTAATTTGGAAAATTTATAAAAATAAAACTTAGTTGTTGACATTTTTATGTAGTTATTATTACATTTAAATATGATTCTGGTTCATGTGACCTTGAATGTTAAAGGAGCACCCAGCTCTATTGCTGCTGGGCTGGCACTTGAAGTCAAACTTGGTTGATGTGGGTTCTGGTTGCCATTTTCTAATCCAGGTTAGTTCATATTGCAAGTGTGGACCACCCAATCGAGATGTCCAAACAAATAAATGACAGGCTCAATGTGCTTTATGTTATTACAAACTTGAAAGACAAAAGTAAAAATCAAGTAAACGGAAATTTGTGTAATCATAATGGGACATCGTACGTCAAGTTGATGGATTTGGAGGGAGGCACGTGTCAAAGTTTGTTGTGTGATAGGCACCGATAACTCTTCAATACATAATATTGGATGCAACTCTCGAAATCACACTTTGTTGCGTCGGGGTATAAACAGCGTTGCTTAGGGAGGAACGAGACTTAGCACGAAATATCCTTGCCTCCGATGAGCCCAAATTCGTTAGTGGATGAACACTTACTTGATATTAAAGGGGAAAAAACAATTTTATAGTCTCATTGAAAATCTGTAGACTAGTGATTGTTTGTGTTTTGTGTCGATGTGTATCAATGATTTTTTAGTTGACAGTTACCTGCATTAACTATTATTACTATTGCATAATTCATGCTACTCAGTGACATTTTCAACATTATTTTAATGTAACTCTTTAGAAGAATTTATTGACAGAATGTCAGTCGTTCAATAGTCGAGCAGCATCTTTCCTAATCGAGCTGTCAGCCATTAATACATCGATTGATTTTTGTAATAGACATGTTGATTGCAAGACATATTAACTAGATGATACCAAAAGCTGCATGCTTTACTGTTAAACCTAAACCTGAACCTGAAGCAACGTGAAATAGTACGGAGGCCAGCAAGATGAATAGAAATGATTTAAGTTGCAAGCATTCCTCTTGCAAGTGTTCCTTCGTGATCACAAGGGGCATAATCGCATAGGCTGCCTCAGAGGATCATTTTACGCTTCATTCATGTTCAATAGGTCATGAAAGAAGTGAAATTCTTAAGATGCTGGAATGAAATTTGATCCTATATTCTCAAATGGACGATTGTCTGGCGATCTGCCTTTTAGAAAAGAGATTTCATTGAAATGTTTTATCAATAGTTTATTTGAACTTTAATTGCATCTTTTAGTTAGGCACGTTTGACAAACGCACCCAGTTACGTAATATTTCGAATTTCTAACGGCTGCCAATACACGTGTTTGAAGGAAACACCTGGATGCAATAATACAGTTATCGTCCTCAGTAGCTGGCTTATCAACTGAGACGTCTTTGAACTTCACGGGAATTAATCTACTCATCAATGACATCCTCCTTCGATGACCGAATGACACGTGCTGTCAGAACCAACAGATCGTAAATATGTCTCTAGGTGTCTTTTGGTGATTCAATTCATTGAAAACTGAATTGAAAAGTCCCAGAGCGATTCTTAGTAGATTCTGATTATTGGAGTTGTTTTAAGTCCAAAACAATGAAATGTGAAAACGTTTCTTCATCAGTGTCACTTTTGAAACAGCTGCCAGCTGAGGGTGTGTCCAATTGGATCGATAACATGGACAACTCGTGGCCTATGACCCAAGAGGAATAAACTACCGACTACTTGCCTAACCGGAACATTTAAACCGAAAGTAGCCCGGAGGCTTATAGCAGGCGGAGTTATGGAACCATCTTTGTAGCACCATCACCACGATTCCTCCGATAAATGATGGATTGATGACATTTGAAGAACGTGCAATCGACAGTTTTATTTTTTCAACAAGTAGATTTGGTTTTTAGAGTTCATTCCAGAGTGCATTCTTCCTAGTTTAAGATGTTAATATCAGAATCGGTAATGTTGGTGGTGACGACGATGATGTCAGCACCGATGCACCAATCAAAATAATTACAACACGGTTATTGTAATTGCAAACACGGTTATCTATATTACACTCATGAAATGACAAACTTACATCTACCAATTTATTTACTCCAAATGCAACCACTAATACATGCATAATTAATCGTGCATGTTTAATTCATTATGATAATCACGACACCAGCCAATGAAAATCTTGCTTCGGGCGTGTTGGTTCATTGCCAGTCTGACAATTATAGTGCTCTTTAATTTGCTGACACGCTCTAAGACAAAGCCACACCGGAAGCAATGAAATCCATAAAATCTGGAATGCTCTTCCTCACTATTCTGTCAAAATTAACTTATTAATTCTTACTACGTATCGGCACTTTGCTTGAAATATTGAAGTATTCAGGATCGGGTAGAATATTGATGTATTGCTCAGCAGGTCATGAAAGAAATGTAATGTTCGAGAAAAAAAGAAGAAAACATAAAAGGAAAACACAAAGAATCAATCCTTAATTTCTTGATCCTTAAGAAAGTGAGCTTCTGATGCAAAAATTGCCAAATCAATGATTTGGATGTGGCCCCCTCATCTTTAAAAGTCGTTGCACAACTTGTTTATCGCTCTTTGAGAAACACGTCGAGAAGTCATGCTCATTTGAATCATTACACCGTTTGTCCTATTGTTTTACATGTCCTAAGACATTCATTCAATGTTTTATTTTATCCATGTTACGAATGCAATTAGCGTGGTATTGAAAACCCCGCTTAGATAATTAGGTCATCCTAGTTGAGCTATTTGTAAGTGGGATTAAAGAAAACAGGGATACAACGTCAAGTTATTAATAACAAACTTTTAAGAGTAAATAAGAAATCCGAAATTCATCCGATTGATTCATTTGTATCAGACTCTAAAATCAGATCCATGATGCTAAAAAGGCTGAATTTCAAATGTTTTCCATGAGCTGCATAGACTTATCGGCTCATGGCTCCATTGTTTCGGGTAGTCGATCAAAGAATCTGCTTCTCTGGATTGGCATTGGGACAGGTTGACGGTGGCGGAAACAATGGAACAAAGGACACGCAAGACTTAGAGTTCAGGCTCTTCCAGCACCTGAACAATGAGAATGTGGACAAAACGACGACAATGGAAAACTACCTTTTTTGTGCTAACCAACGTCATTATGATACCTGCCCGTTGTATCTTTGATTTTATGCGAGTTCGTGATTTGTTAATCAAACGATATTTGTTAATCATATCGATTTAGACACAATGACCTCAATAAATTCAAAATGAGTCGAATTATAAAGCCAGTGAACTGACAGATTAAACTAAACATTTTTTTTTTTTAAAATGCGACACGTTCTTTTTCTTCAACTCTCACATAGCCTGTGACAAAACAAATTTCTCTCACTAAGCATATAATAAACAACTATATTTAAAATACTTGTTCAGTCCTCTTTTCAAATGTTGGTATTGCCCCAAAAACTAGTCTATTAGAGCCCAAAGTGTGTCACTGTTTTACGGTAGTAACAACCACTTATGATTGAGTTGGAGCTGTTAAGATGTTTATCATGTCAAGTGCCAACCTGGGAATTCACTCAAAACCGATGATCACAGTGCCACTTGTTGATTAGCGAGAGAGTAAATTTCTAGGATCGATCAAGAAGTTTGAAAGCAATGAGAGTAATGACGAGTAAGTAAGTACTCTGAAAGAGTGTGATTCACCTAAATTTTTTTCTTTGTTACGAAAACAACGAACAACGGCACTCGCATGTAGCAGATGGCAAATTTAATGCGTCTTTAATTATTCCAAACAAGAAAGTGGCCCACATTTAAATATTTAGATGAGCATTAGACTACACTTAATTACACTTTTATTTGGCAACCCTGGAAACCGATCGCCCGTCAAAGAACAGCGGCTATTTTATCTTTTACTGAACTTCTCTTTCCAAGCTTGTTTAATTACATGTGCCGAATTACTATATTTTATTAAAACATATCGAATCGATAAAATCCGGGATCGAATAAAGCTTTAAATTAGCTTTAAAAAATCTTAAATTTTTCAAACGGTGTCCAAACAGAGTCTTTGACTAAACACCCCCAATAGAATACTGTTACACAACTCTTAATTCCCTAACATTTGTCTTTATCTGGTTGCGAGCGAGTGGAGACTGTTGCGGTATTCGATGATCCCGATGTATATCCCCACGTTTGAGCTGTCAAACTTCTCCCTAATTCTCATTGCCATCTAATCTCATCGTTTTTGTGCGATTTAAAAGATTTTTTAAATTATGGATGATAGCAGTTGTGCAATTGCGGCTTCTGTTACATGAATATTAATTTAATTAAAATTTTAAATATTAATATGGCCGACAGTCCAATCACACAAACAAAGGACAAAAAATGCTGCATATAATTAAAATCGCGTTAAGCGCCAAGTAAGTCTTTTTTGATTGGTCCGCCTCAAAACTTTGGTTTCTTATTGGCCTGCGAGATCACGTGCTATTATCGCCGCTTCGTTTTAAACTAGTGACGATCCGGTTCGGAAGCTAGGTTGAACGCACGTTATAAAGGAAGTACTCGTTTTTGCCGTCAAACGGAATTGTTCCGCAATCAAGAATTTCGTAACCGGTAAATTATCTTGGAAATTTGATGATTAATGAAATGCCGATCATGAGTAGGTGCGTGTTTGATAGTTTGTCGCCGGGTGCGCCGCCCGTATTCAATTTAGTGAAAAACTTCAAAAATAAATTGGAATCTACACACAACGACTCGATCACAAGCAGTGATATTTTGGAATTCTCTGAAAGAAGTATGCCTATGGATGGTTCTATACATTTGGCTCAAACGCCATGTCGTAACCGAAGACACTCGCAGTTGTGGGATTCAGGGCTCGGAAGTCCAACACCAGGTTCAAGTCCCGTTAAGCCATCCAAGTTTTCAGAAAGGTTCAATACATCGCATTCTCCGTCACTTTCCCCGATATCATTTTCATTCGACGAGAATGAAGAAAACATTATGGAGTGCAGTCTCACTGATGTGAGTAACGCAAACAACTCTCAGAATGAATTTGGGTTCTCCTTGTTACCACAAACACCTGTCAGCCAAAACCACTCTGCACATTCAAACCGTAGAATACAGTTTTCTCAAATAAAGGCAAGCAGTAAACTCCAAAGAAGTTTGAAGAAAATGAAGCTCAGTACTTCACCACCCTCTGTAAATTATTCTTTAACTAAAAGTAAAAGCAAGCCTAGAACATCTACAAAATTAAGAAGCAGACCCAAAGTCTTGTTTAGCACTTCAAGCCCACAAGCCAATGTAAATCCATTTGTCAGCATTGGATCAGAAAGCAAGACTCTGAAATCAGGAAGCAAGAGATGTCGGGATCATTCCGATAGGTAGGTTAATTGGTTTGTGGCTTGATATTGGTTTTAAACTCTAGGACATTCCTAAGTAACAGCAATGCTAGCTGGATAGTTTTTTTTTATCACTACCTAATGATTACTAATGTATTGATGTATATTTACTGCATCAGTCAAGTGCAGGTTGCATTTCAAGGGCTGCTTTGATTTTTGATGAACACATTTGTTTGAATAGCAATTGATAGGACAACTTTGCTATTTCAGCTCATTCTGCCTTGACAGTTCTTTGGAAGAGCAACATCCTAGCAAAAAAATTTCACTCAAGGAAATGAATGTATGTCGATTCAGGGAGGAATTTCACATTTTAAAAAGAATTGGCGATGGCCAGTTTGGAAGTGTCCACAAATGCGTCAATCGATTGGATGGATGCGTGTATGCCATAAAACGATCACAGAGACCAGTTGCAGGAAGTGTTTTAGAGTGAGCATTTTGGTTTAAACAAGCAGTCAGTATTTGTGAATCTAAATAGCAAATTCAAATTTCCTTAGAACGAATGCAGTCAATGAGGTGTATGCCCACGCCGTCCTCGGCAAGCACGAACACATCATCGGGTATTATTCCTCGTGGGTGGAGATGGACAGGGTTTTCATTCAGACGGAATATTGCAACGGTAAGTAATTTTATATTCTGCTTTTCATTATAATATGCAACACTTAGATACTGACTAAACATCAACAGATTTAATGGCATTTTTTGATACATGACTCATCTCATTTGAAGGAGGTAATCTCAGCAACATAATCACAAAGAACCGTCACTACAGCCGAGCATTTTCAGAGTCGGAACTGTCCGTACTTCTCTCTCAATTAGCCGACGGCCTGTCATTCATACATCAGCAAAATCTCGTTCATCTCGATCTAAAGCCCGATAACATCCTCATCTGCTACAAAAGACGAAATGATGTTTCTAATTCGAATGCAGATGAAGAGGACTGTTCATATCAAGAAATCATTTCTCAGATTAACACAAATGACATCACTTATAAAATTGGTAAGATTTCTGTGTGATTATGTTAGAGAGAATTCAGTGCATGTGTCATTGATGGCTTTTAGTTTTAGCATGTCATTTTTACTACGAGCACCTATGGGAAAGAGTGCTAATAAAAATATAATAAAAATGTACTATGTTACAAATGAACTACAATTAGAAGCCTTTTCTTTCAGGTGACTTTGGAATGGTCACATCTGCAATTAACCCGACCTTCAACGAAGGTGACTGTCGCTATTTACCACGAGAAATCCTACAAGAGAACACCTCAGACATCCAGAAAGCTGACATATTCTCTCTGTCTCTCACTGTTTA
>MPNW01000035.1:22512-103936 GCA_011800805.1 Hirudo medicinalis
TTACTTCTTGTCTCATTACTTCATGTCTGCATTTTATATCTTATAATTGATGTGTTACAGGGAAGTGGTATCAGCATGCCTCCCAATGGTCCAGTCTGGCAGGAATACAGAGTCATGGGGCTACCAGACCTCAAAGGTGTTTGTATGGGATTCAATGTCCTTCTTAAAGTTAGTAATTTGTACTCTCAAAACTCTATGGGACATCTCTGTATTAAAATTATGTTTTTAGCAAATGTCGGCTTGCGACCCCATTCTAAGGCCCGCAGCTGCAGAGGTGACAAGGGTTGTGGCTTCCTTCTCAAAGATTCAGTGCATGAACAACCAGTTACGCAAGGAATTAAATGAACAGAAGAATGAAAATGAAAAATTGAGAAGGTAACTTGAGATAAGCAATTGAATTTTCAGTGAGGCTTTGTCATTGATAATTATTTTTATAGGCAACTTCAAACTCTAATAGCACAGCAAGGTCCCAGATTTGTTGGAAAGTTCTGCCACAAAAGTCAAACAGTCTCCTAATAGCTAATGTATTCCCCAAACCACTGACAGTATCATTGTTTAATTGATAATCATAAACTGTATGTAATCAGAGCCCCTCTTGTGATGAAACCTGAGTATGCTTGAATCGTTGTTTAGCATTATTCCGTTTAGTGACCTTAATATGGATGTTGATTTTAATAAAGACTTGTTGTAAATTTACTATTTGAATTTATGGTTCTATGCCTATTTATCTTGATGAAATTCTTAATTATGAGATGCTGTGTTTTGTGACATTCAATTGTTATCTGCTTGTAACATTTCTTGAAAGCTTTCTTATTCGAGTGGGTTGCATGCAAATATGGGCTGAAACTAATGTCATTTAGTAAATCTTGTCACTTATTTGAACAGTTCTGATTTTACTCACTAATGTTTGGATTACTGAACACAGTTGACAAATTTTAATGTTTGCAATCTGAACTTGATCCTGTTTGATTGCTATGAGAGCTGACATTTTCATTGTATGACAAGATCAAAAAACCGTAATTCATTTCATCACTGATCTTCTGAATTTGGCAGACCACAAAATTTGATGTCGTTTATCCTCAGATATGTTAGGAAATCTTTTCGGACTGGAAATTTGCAAGGTTTACGTGAATGCTTTTGAATACATGTTTTACAAGTTGGACTCACCTTTAAAAAATCGGAAACGTTTTCTTCTCTTGTACCAGAAGCATATCTTTGGGTGGGATGTGGTCTTTTCAATGACTGTTGCTTCGACCCTAACGACGTCCGGCCTTCAAATTAACCAAGGATAGCTGTTAGCCAAAATTTGGATGCAGTAATGGTGTTTTGCAGATGTTAAATGCTCTAATGCTTAAGGTGCATTAAGCCAGAGCGATTTGCACTTGGGAAAGGGTATTTTGCCTAAAAAATACCATCACTTAAAATGCGAATAGGCTTTAATGACTAATTTTTATTGGATCAAGTGCTTTTGCTAAAAATACCCTGTGTCCCCATTTTAGCGTACAAGTTGGCTCAAATGTTATAAGCAACGGTCGTCACGTGCCATTTTTGCAACCCGACTTGCCGCAAGCAGCACTTTGTAAACATTCTAAGATTCTCATGCTTATCGGCATATAATATACAAATACATTTATTTTTATTATGTCCACTTGCATGCTTTATAGGCAGATTTTACTATCAATTAATCCACATATCAATGCTAACCTGAGAAGAGGTCGCCCAATCAAAGTGAAGTCACTTCCACCAACCAGAAGTACCTACAAAACTGACAATTAATTTTTGTTTTCCTCCAAAATTAAGAATGAAGCCAATCACTTTATTAAGCACTATCTTGTCTCCAATTTCTACTTTCATGTCATTATTGTCAAGAATTATAACATCCTCTTGAGTTATTTTCCTCTGCTTTCCGGCTGCCAAAATAACTGCAAACAGTCTGCCTGTACTATTCTCTTTAAGCTGAGAATTTACTTTTTCTGAGAGATCTAATTTGAAAATCATTTTAAAAGTAAATATAATATAGTAAAGTGGTTTTCAATCAATAAATTTGCTAACTTGACCACGATTCTTTGGAAGCCTCATCTTTGTTAAATCCAAAACTACAAAGCATAATTTGATTATGTGAATCTCTATTAACATCTTTAGAGAAAGTTGATAATGACATAGATTACATCTTCATATATATCTACTAGCAATATCAAATAATATTATTGGGATCAAGATATCATTAATTAGCAAGCAACTGAAAAAAATCGATCAACCAAAAACATCTCTAACGTTTTGTTCTCTGGAATTGGATATAAGGCATTTGAATGAAACTGTAGTCTTGGTAAAACTTGCATCGCATTTTGTATGCCTAAATCCAAAAATATAAAAAGCTCTAAACAATTTCAATAATCAATAAATTTACAATAACCAATAGTTTTACGCGTTGCACAGAAAAGTAGCCGGTTGGCGAAGAGGCTGGACATGCTTACGAAGTGACGATAAGTCAGATTATTTATCAAAGCTAAAGTAGATGAGAGTTAACAAATAGTATAAAGATGAAAATAAATAATTTAATTATTAGGAATACAACTTTTAAAATTATTCAAACAATATATCAACAAAATTCGTTGTTTTACATTAAATTTTTTTAAAATCATTAATAAGGTTAAGGTTTGGTGAGGTGATAGGTCATGCTTTGTATTGCGGGATCATGTTAATTTGCTAGAGAGTTGGTAACTATATTGTTTGTTTTTTGTTTTGTAAAGCACTTTTTGTTAAAACTTTAAACTGGAAAATAATAACGGAATGTATTAAATTCGAGAAGTTTCGCAATATTTTAAAATTATTAAACTGTTCTAAAAAGGGAAAGTCATACTCAGACTGTAAAAAATATAGGTTCATGAATGTAATGTTCAAGCTAAGTCTGTACTAACTATTCGTTCAATTGATTTTATATGTGCTGACAGTTGCAACATAATTTTATTACTAACATAGTATTAATATCACGCTTTTTCGTTTTACACTCCAGAATAATGAACCTGGTTGATGATGCTTGTTTTTGTAATGGTTTGATCACTACATAGTTTTTGATACGTTTATCTCTGAAGATTCACAAAAAAACTGACATGAACTTGTTGAAAGCCATTAGCTCCAATTTCTCAAAAATTGGCTATGTCATTAGTCATATTTCTAATAATAAAAATCACCAGCTTAAACTGGGTCTTATGTCTCAGTTTTGGTCAACATTGTTCAATCAGGATAAAACTAAACACAATTCAATGCTTCAACCTATGTTGAGACTCAACCATTATCAGATATTTACCACTGGAAAAAAGGTTTAATTTGAATGAGGTTTTGAGATTCTTTAATCAAGTTGAGATGATTCTTGATCAACTCTATTTCTTTAATGAAAAGTTGATACTTAAGAAGAAAGTTTTGTTGGAACAAAATTTTTCTCTCAAAAAGTTTGATGACCTTAGCAACTTGCAGTTGCTTTTGATAACTTTGGACCATAATTTACTTGTAAATACTAACATTAGTGAAAGTTCATCTCCATTAAAGGTCTGGCAACGTTTGTAAACCTTAGAAATTGTTTAAATTTTTTTTAAAACATTGCTTAAAAACTAATTTTATATTCTGATTTAACATTTGGTAGTTGGAGAATTATTTTGATGTAATTGCTAGAAAAGGTGATATGTGCTTCTTGGCTGGTTATAGTGAAAAAGAACAGTTTTTGAGTTTTTGTTCAGAACTATTTCAAAGAAACTACTGTAACATCTTCATGAATAAATTTGTTTCATCCATCACAAGTATTTGTTTTACATTTTAATGCTTTAGTTTTTTCTTTGTTTTTTTAAATTTAGTTAATTTTCCAATTAATTTTTGCTAAAGTTTTAACTTTGTTTCTTCAAACTTGATAAAGTGAAAAATATGTTTAAGAATGAAATCAAAGGAGTTGTGAAAGAAAGTAATCTTTCAACTTCTAAAATTTTCTATTTTGCACATATTCTAGTATTGATTTCAGATTGTAGATTTCTTTATTTTAGATTTTGATCTGGATGAAGTTGTATCAGTGAAAAATGAAAGTATTATAAAAGAGTTGCAAGCCATTGAATCCTCAAAAAAAGCCTTGAATAAGAAAACTAAATTTCCATCATTGTTGAACAGACTTCAAAACCAAATTATTTTGAACCCCACTGCCACATCCTTATCTTTAAAGTCAAATAGCATGTCTTCCAGGGATGAGACACATACATCTGCAGATAACGTTCTTGGTGCAAGTGTATCTAAAAGAATAAATTTGTTGACTCATTCTGGGAAGCCTCCAAATGTTCTCGTTTACACTGGGTCCGATGAAATTGACAGCAAAAAGTTTGAAGATGTCAGATCCATCTTACTTCAGTGTCTTGCTAGAGATCGGTATGCAATATATCACTTGAGAAATGAACAGGTGACCACAGTACCCTGGTTAGAGAATACAATATTGCTAGTTCTGGTTGCAAAAAAGATCCAAAAAGATGGGTTGTGTGAAGCATTCCTTACTTATTTTCTCAATGGAGGAACTGTTTTGAGCATGTCAAGCAACTTTGATGAGAGTTTCATGAAACTCACAAATTCTCAAAGGCAGCCTGAAATTATAAAAATCTCTTACAAAGACGTCAACAACATTAGTGTATTTGGTTGCTCGAGCTGCTACGATTATGAAACTTCCCGAGAAGAGGATAGCATTTCCTTGGAAAACATCGCCAGCAATTCTGAAAATGGTGGCCATGTGATTGAACTGGCAAGACACAAGCAATCATCTGGAGTTGCCTTGCTCTCTCTGGTAAGAATTGTTTTATTAATAATTCCCATTGTAATAACAAGTTAACACGAATTGTAAATAATTTATTGAGCAGTAAAGTATGAAGTTACTTTTTCTTAGGTCTCCTTTGAGAGAGATGCTTCTGATAAAATGTTGAGTGACAATCAGTTTGTTGCTCTGAAGCTGTCGAATCCATTGAGGATAAATGTGTTTAGAAGTCTCTTGTCCTCTGTTGGACTCAACTGCTGCCAATCAGATCTCCCTCCACTTTCTCCTCTCATTTTGTTTGGAACCTCACAGGTTTTCATTGATCAAAACTCATCGATTTTATTTGTGTCATCATTATGTAATTACTTTTTATTATTAATTATTGCTGCATCGACCAATAATCTTAATTTAACTCTCTAATGATTAATTTAATTTCAACTAAATCAATAAAAATGCAACAGTTTTTAAAATTAAGAACTGGGGATTTTAATTTTAGGATTCTGTTGATTCGTTTTATTCTGCTATTAAAGATGAGACAAAGGAAGGTGTTTATTTGCAAGGAGATACTTCATATGAGTTTTTGAGCA
Source organism: Hirudo medicinalis (assembly GCA_011800805.1). Lineage (NCBI taxonomy): Eukaryota > Metazoa > Annelida > Clitellata > Hirudinida > Hirudinidae > Hirudo > Hirudo medicinalis. The sequence goes on from MPNW01000035.1 coordinate 27,877, forward strand.
AAAAGTTGCAGGATAATTTGACACAGACACCCACTGAGGCATATTTGCCTGTAATAGAATATGGAGCAAATGAAAGTTTCCAATGTGGATTTGACTTTGAAGCATACAAGAACAATTTGAAAACATCAGTTTTTGGAAATGTTGTCATTTTTGGAGATGTAGTAACAACTACTATGAAGATTGTTGAAGAGTAAGGCTTTCATTTTTATAATTCTAAAATCAAACAATAGAATCTACTGATATTTATTTAATTTTCTATGTTTTATTATTTAGTTACATGGACCACATGCCCCCTGAAATTGGCCTAGTTGCTATTGCTTCTTCACAATTGGCTGGAATTGGTAGGCTTGAGATTTATAATTTTAGGTTTTGTGATGGTAATTCAGTCAGCATGTTTTAGCATTTGATTGAGGCTCTTAACAGTATGCCACATTTATATTTTTCTGGAAGGTCGTGGAGGCAATGTCTGGTTAAGTCCAAAAGGTTGTGCATTGTTTTCGCTTCATGTTGGCATATCCCTGGGGTCCCCACTTGGGAACTGCATTTCATGCTTCCAGCAACTCGTTGCTCTTGCTAGTGTTTTGGCTGTCAGGAAGAAAAAAGGATATGAGGTTTCTATCTCATGAATGCTTAAACCATTTTTGAGATTTTCCTAAAATCTGCAAATTCCAAATTTGATTGTGATCTCAGATATTTGTAATTTCACTCATGACTAATAATGTTTATTCTTACTAGCAAGTAATTTAAATGTGAAGACTCACTTATGTTCTGAAATAGATGATTAATTACTTATTATTAATAATTTTGTCTGCAATTATCTGACATTATCAGTTACAATTCAAAGCATTCTCATTTTACAACTTAAATTCAATTAATGCCCGATTAGATTAATGTTGGAATTATTTCTTTATTCACGTTAAAAAATTCATGCGTTGATTGTAAAATCTTTATAGAACATTGATCTCAGAATAAAATGGCCAAATGATGTTTATTATGGGGACAAGTTGAAGCTTGGAGGGGTATTGATAAAGTCATCAGTGCTTGGAAATATGGTTCACATTAATCTTGGTAAGTGGGAGAACATTTAGAAATGCAAACTTATTCACTTAATTTTCACTTGATTAACTTTTTGATTGAATTCTTGATAATTCTAGGATGTGGCGTCAACATATCAAACAAAGACCCAACAACATGCTTGAATGATATCATATTGCAGCATAACAACTCCTGTTCAAGTCCTGATAGCCATCTTCAGCCCTTCACAGTGGAAGAGTTTGTGGCAAGGCTCATTACTCAGATCGAACATCTTATTAGTCAGTTCCAGGAAGACTTTGGAGATTCCTTCTATGAATTGTACCACCTGTATTGGCTGCACGGGTACTGCACATTTGACTTTCATGATGTTAAAATTCATAATCATTCCTAACAAATTTGAATTCAGATTTGTAAAATTTGGCTGAATGATAGTTTTTTTTTAAATTGGACTTGCTAAGGAGAATATTTACTTAAGCTCAAAAAGTGATGTTTTTTACTTTCTTAAATTGTTCGATACATTGGTTTTGCATCAATGCTAAATTCATACAACTCTTAATGAAACCTTTTATCCCAATAAAGCAATCAAGAGGTCACCTTGTACAAGTCTGATGGACCAAAAGGCAAAATTCTAGGCATCACTCAGGAGGGTTTTTTGTTGGTGCGCTTGGAAGATGGTCACATTGTCGAAGTGCATCCGGATGGAAATAGCTTTGACATGATGAAGAATCTAATCATTTCCAAACTTCAAAATTAATTTCTCTGTTGTGGGCATTTGGTGTAATTATCACGCTTGCATAATGTCTTAATAATTGCTTAAGAAATCCTGCAATTTGTTTTCAAATTGGAAATTGATGTAAACATTAGGTTTAAATATGTTCTTTAGGCACCTTCGTTGTACTTAGATTTTTGAATAAACAGATCGAAGTATTTTTTCTGGGAATAGGACTGAGTTTACAACAATTTTCATAGAAAAACATTCTGGTTCTTAAACTCATGCATGTGAATGCCCACACTTCAAACGTTTTCTGATCAGATCAGTCTTTACAAAAGCCATCCAAACACAACATGACTTCAAAATAGATGAGTGATGATATATGAAACAAAGTGCAAAGGTCCAACAGATGAGAGAGAACAACTTTATTTACACTTCTCCCTAATTGGTTACAGATTTCATTCCATGTATTCACACCAGTCATAACTACTGAGCCATGCTCAATTGTTAACCCTATAAGTTGAATGACCAATCCTATAGCAAAAGGGTTTTGAAAATTAACAAAACAAACAGTAACTAGATTTAAGGATTGTTATCTTGTCATCCAATAATTTGACACCAGGTCGTAGGTCAGCTCGATGGCTTTTTGGATCTTTTCGGTGCTCGAGGCTGTTTTTGATAATACGAATTATGTTTAATATTAAAAAGCAAATACTAAATGAAAACACATTATTAATTAGAATAACTTCTACAAATATTGAGCTCTATATTTTTACAATTGTTAAATAAAATCCTGGGGCAACCTGTTACAGTAATGCTTCCAGTAGTGAACACTTTAACTGATGCCTTAGGATCCTTCACCATAACATTGGCACCAGGATGCAATTCAGGTTCATAGCTGACCACAATGTTGCTGGCACTTTCCAAAAAATTAAGAAATCAGTAATCAAACCCATGATTAGAAAACAATTATAATTCCAAAATAAGTATTTTAAAATGAACACAAATTACCTGACTTCCTTGATATCCTCTTGGAAGGCCTTGGCAAAATCAAGTACGTTGATACCATATGGCATGGAACATGTGGCAAGAATGTTCACCACCTTGTACTTACGCATGGAGACATTAAAGCCCAGGTTTTTTATGAGCTTTGCCACATATTTTGAACAATGATAAGCTTCCTCAACACTGGATCAACATATAATAAACATAACACAAATCCTACACGAACACATGTAACATATCCGTCAAGCATTTGTTTACCTGCTACATCCTGTACATGCTACTTTCCCTGATGACCAGATATTTGCAGTAACTTTTGGCTTCATCAACATCATTGATACCATCTGCAGACCATGTTTTTATTAAAAGAAATATCAAAATTAAACTGGTCACCTTTGTAACCAACCCCTTTCTCTTTCCTGTAGGTAACATTGATACCCCTCATTGCTAATGTTCTCAAGTCTATGTGGCAACTTGTGGAGAATGTTGAGACAACATTACTAATAATGATGTCAACTTCTGCAATGAGGCCTCGTGGTTTTAAACGTTGTCACTATATATAATATTTATGACAAGTAAAACCTGGTATTTGTTTTTGTTTGTCTTCTAGATCACTTAAAATGCTATTGTCTTCCATCTAAAATGATCATCAAAACGTAAAAAAAATCACGCACCAGTTTCTTTAAAAATTACAAATTGACACTTAAATAAAACTTCTTCAATAAATGCAACCGACGTAATTATAAGCAATATACAAAGGTTCACGAAAACAGAACAAAAATAGTGGCAGCAAACTTGGGTTTTCTTTAAAGTTATGGCAAAGATGTTGCTAAACAGTTCAGTAGTCTCACAAAAAGCGTCCAGTGACCAAAAGGGAAACTGAGGAAAAAACTTAAAAAGAATTAAGCACATATAAAAAGCTTAAAAGAACGAAAAGACTGACCTCAGATACTGAATTAGATGCTTTAAGATTTGAAAATATTCCGTCACTTTAAACACATCAAATTAATTATTTAATCGAAGTCAATAGAAAAGGTTAATTATTTCGATAAAAAAAAAATAACACGAAAACAAGTCCAAACTATTATCGTTTGTATCTGTTTTTGTCCTGATATGAACTTGGTGAACTAGAAATTAATTTAGATTAAAAAGTAAAAATAAATTTTGTAAATTAAAAAATGCATTTATTTAAATGTTTTTTAATTTAATTTTAATTAATAGCAACCCAGTCCACATCGATTGTCAGTGGGAACAAAGTAACAAAGTTGGGTAAAATCAATATATAATTTTAGCCGTTTTACATTTCTTGGTAAGAAGTAAGAATCAAACCGATTTATTCTCGATGGTGTAAAACAATGCAAGCATAAGTCATGCTGCATAACTAATATAAGGTTTTGATCCATAAAGCGAGAGGCCTGAACATGATCGGGGGTACGCCTTTTCCCATGATTAAATGAGTTTCCCTAACTATTTGACATGTGAAGCAAAACAAGTTAAAGTCAATTACTTGTCCTATTAAATAGATGATTAAGAGTCTTAATTCAGGGTGGTGCCCTCATACATGGATTCGCACAGCGACCAATGATTAATACAGACATTTGTCACTAGGGAGGTTGATGCCTAATTGCCTTAAATGCCGGGGTGCATCTAGTCATCTGATGACTTTTATTTCCGACGTGACATGGTTGCTTGTAAGTGTACTTCCCCCTAGTTGGGATGCAGCTAATTTGGCTCTCAAAATTTTTTTTTTTGGGGGGGGCAAATAAATTTCTGGCAGAGACGTAATTTAGTTAACCCATGATTCCTGTTGCTCCCGTGACTTTTGGCGAGAAGCAAGAAAAATGTCATCTCATCAAATTATGATTTTCTCCCCTGTGAAAAGCCGGGACACGATGTCTTTGGATGCTACCTGCATGGATTGGTTTAAAGGTCTGTTGTAAAGTAAAAGGTTGACAAAAGGTGAATGACTATCAGTTGCTCAATTTTAGGTATCTACCGAAAAATACAATATAAATATAATCTTTGAATTTTTTGCACTGCATAGAAATTTATATGGTGTCGGAAATCGTGATTTTCTTTTTTCATCTCGGTATTTTATTCTAATAAACACATTTAAAAAACAAAACAAAACAAAAAACAAGCTTATCATGCAGAAATTATTCGTGAAGTAACTTACTGTTGCTTATTTGAATAAACTTTAACAGTACGTAGCACTTTGTGTAATATTATGACTTGATTTAGGCGTCGAAATCAAAATTGATTGCTATCATTTGTTTCTTTTGATTTCTAAATATGTTTCACGTTCCTTCCATCTGTTGGCCACTAGGGTCGATATCAATTTCATTCACAAATATTAACATTCACGAAAGAACTTTATCTTGGGAAAAGTTAAATACAAAATTGATGTCCTATATTGATTGGAGAGTCCCGAAAATTTTATAAATATCACTCAACTCCTCAGTCTCTTGGTTTACCATTAGTGAGTTTCTAAGAGGTTTTGGTAATATTAATTAGTTTTGCTTTCAAGAAATTTTAAAGTATATCTTTTAATACAATTTATCATCAATTATAGTTGTAAATACCACTAAAAAAAAATTACAGAGGACAAGATGAAGACTGATCTTGACGATTCTGTTCACAATCCCGTTCTCCGCAGTTCTGGCTTGTCATACGTGCAATGAAAACTGTCCCACTGGAGATTGCATCACCTACGACAATTCCCAGCAAACCTGCTGCTTTGAAGTGGCTAACCAGCCCCCTAAGGGAAACCAATGTCAATGGTGGGCCAATGGACTCGCTTCTCACACCGATTATGTAAGTACTTAAACATGGAGAATAAATTATGTTATTTTGCACAACTGTTCAAAGCCGCTTTAGCTGTTTTTACTCTTAATTAAGGCTTTTATTTTTATTTCGAATAAACATTACGTTAAAATTCTGTAAACCTCGTAGGAACTTCTGGGAGGAAAAATAGTTGCCTACAAGATTCAGTGGTTTGGCGGAGGCTGGTCTAACTGGTTCGTGCCTGGTGTCAACGACATGGATTGCAAATACAACACCTCTCCGACCACTTGTCACGGAAAGTCAATTTGCGTTGGTTCCCTACGCAAGTGGTGGTCGTACTTCTACGATCACTCTCATACCTATATCATCTGCAAGCCTTAAGCTGCAAGAATTTATTGCAGTTGAATTTGTTAAAAATAATAATGCATTTTAACTAATTCTTAAAAGGATTTTAAAGCGAATAAATGGTATTTGAAGCACGCATTGTATAAACAAATAGATTATACTATTATTTACAACCAAGTGAAACCTATAAGAAGCTTTACATTTTTTGAGACAAAAATCAAGTTTTCAAAGATTTCTTGTAAAATAATTGAAACCTATTTGAACATGACAATAATGCTGACGAATCTAGCGGATAATACCCGCTCAGACTGTTACTTTTGGTATGTTCCAGTAAAGTTGTCAGCAAGCAAACCTAACAAAACATCCCACTGCTCCCATTATTGGGCGTGCAAATCGAACTTATTTCTTCAATGAAATGCAACAATGAACATTACACATTCTAATACATAATTAAGTATTTAAACGAATAATAAACGTCCACACTTAGCATATAATTTTAAATAATTAGAGGAAAAGTTTCACATAAAATAATTTTTGGACAAAAAATTGCAAATTTAACTTGCTGAGTGAGAATTCTTAGCATTAGAGATGTGTCGTACTTGGAATGCCCCTCCCAATGTGTGTTGCCTCATCAAATATGTGTCATCTGTGTGTCTCTAAGTGTCAATATTTCGAATTTTCTCAGTTTTCTTTTGATAAAATAAAAACTTTTAAATAAGTAAATTATTCCAAATTAGCTTTCGAAATTCATATCAAAAGTGTCTTTAACATCTCGACATAAACTGTATGTTGATGACACGCCACAAATGAGAAGGCCAGTAGTTTTAAAATCATGTTCGTACCTTCACGGTCCAATGATATCGAATGGTCTCTTAAACGCTGTCAGTGAGCGAATCGCGATTAATTCCGTGAACTAAAGAGACCTTTTGCTGTTCATTTGTTGATACTCCTGAAGTTGAGATTACATTTATCAATATAGTTTTTTTTTTTAGTTTTGTGATAACATCCGTTATTTGGAAAAGTGTCTACAAAGTGAGTTTTCATGCAGTCAAGGATCTAATTCATCTCCTAATTAGAAATGGATTAAAATTGTATTTTCAGAATAACCTATGAAAAATTAACAATTGTCAAATGGTGCTCATAAAAAAGGTTTAGTATTATTCTTTTCCGATTTCACTTCTTGAAAGGATCGAATCAGAAGTTTGTTAAACCATGCAGGATGATTGGGTTTGGGTGTCACCAACACCAAGGGAGAATTTGACGTGGCTGTGGGGGCTCAAGTGAAGAAATGTGAAAACGATAGCTATCTCGTCGTCGATGACGATAGTAATGTAACTGTGATTAACCTGTTACTGATTACTGAAAACTAAATATAATTCAAATGATCTTACTACTTAGAGCCTATAAAAAAAAATACATAACATGACTCAGAGCTACATTGCAAATTGTTATTGAAAATTTATACAAGGAAACATGGGTGAGGCCACCAGCGAAACTTCAAGTGATGCATCCCACCTCGGCGAAAGGCGTAGAGGATATGATCCAATTGGGAGATTTAAATGAAGCAGGAATCCTCAGAAATCTACTCATTAGATTTAACAATGGCGACATTTACGTATGTTCTGAACTAGACAATGTCAAGCAATCAATTCATTACATAACTAATTTTTTCAGACATACACTGGTTCTATTTTGGTGGCCCTAAATCCGTATAAAGTTTTACCGATTTATGGATCTGAAGAAATCCAGAAATACAAGGATCGAAAAATTGGCGAACTTCCTCCACACATATTTGCTATTGGGGATAACTCTTACCAAAGCATGAAAAGATATCAGGAGAGTCAATGCATCATCATCAGGTAAGAAAATGTTTAATCGAACCAATCAATGTTTCTACAAAATCTAAGCCTTCAGATATGATTGATTAATTGATGAATAATTTGTTAAAAAGAAGTGTCATTTATTGTCCAGTCAAACATTACGAGATTATTTTTAAAACTCACACCATTCGTTCCTAAATTAAGTTTCAATATGAAGCATAAAATATGAACAATAAAAAATGAATAATAACAGAAATTAGTTCATTTTATATCAACTGGAGGCATATGTGCAAAGCGTTACTAACATTCTGCTTTAACACTCCTTTATATATAAATTGTGTTAAATGTCATTACGGCAATACATTTATTTATGGCAAAATATTTAATTATTTTTATTCAACGAAACACATCATAATCAGAGAAAAATTAGTGGCAACAGTCTGCTTTACGAGGCATGGTATAAATGTCTTGTGTGTTATATGCTTGGTCTTATTAGACTCGAATCTCGGAACAATTTTAGGCTGTGACACAACATTCTGCTACAATTTTTTACAATTTTTGAGTAAGGTGTTGGTTGTGTCCACATGATTAATAACGGGATGCCGCAAACTGCTGCAAAGGTTGCTTAAATGCTATGTTTTGGATGGAAGATAAAAATTTCTAACAGTTGAAGCTCTAATTATTTGAATTTATCTTATTTTGCTAACGCAAAAGGTTAAACTGGCTTTTAAAACCTGCTCTTCAAATATTTTCTTATTACTGATTATTACGTTTTTGCTAGTGGTGAGTCAGGAGCAGGTAAAACTGAGAGCACCAAGTTGATTCTTCAGTTCTTGGCTGCTGTCAGTGGTCAGCATTCATGGATCGAGCAGCAGATTTTGGAGGCAAATCCTGTCATGGAAGGTCGGTTCCCTTGACGGATTTCAAAAATTGGATTTTAACACCTCGCGTGTGTCCTTGTTAACGTTGCTTGTCCTCCAGCATTTGGAAATGCCAAGACAGTTCGAAACGATAATTCAAGTCGGTTCGGAAAGTACATTGATATCTATTTCGATGGGAGTGGCTCAATCGAGGGAGCGAAGATTGAGCAATATTTATTGGAAAAGTCAAGAATCGTCAGTCAGGTGATATTTCGAATGAAATAATTTACTAACAAATAAGCATCATCATAGGCGCAGCCACGGGGAGTGGGGATCAGTCTGCCTCTCGATATTTTTCTAAATCCGTGTAATTCATAAATAATAATAATAATAACAATAACAATAACAATAACAATAACAATAACAATAACAATAACAACAACAACAACAACAACAATAATAATAATAATACATAAATAGTTTGTTGATCATAATACAGTATATAATTCAGTATATTAGGAAAGCTTTCGACATCAATATTTATTACACATTATAAGTTTCGATGACCAAATTACAAGTGTCTTCGCTTTCTTTACGTGTCTTTAGTTTGAAGTTGTTTGACGCTATTCCATCAATGCTACTGCTTTACTATACTTTTACTGTTGTAATATTTATGTACACGTAAGAACAATTCGCCCCTCCCCACCTCCTCCTTAGACAATTTAAAAATCCTGGCTAAGCCACTGAGCATCATTAAATTAGTCCATTGGTATTTTTAGAATCCAGATGAGAGAAACTATCATATATTTTATTGCTTACTGGCTGGTTTGTCTCCTGAAGAGAAGCAAATGTTGGAACTCACCAGAGTTGAGGACTACTTCTACTTAACTCAAGTAAATTCATTCATCCATTGAATTAAAATGACGACGTGCAGCAACTTGATAAAATTAAAGGGCAATTGTGTGTCATGTGATGGAAGAAACGATGCTTCTGAGTTTGCTGATATCAGAGCTGCTATGAAGATCCTGACATACACTGATGATGAAATCAACATACTCTTCACAATCTTGGCTGCATTACTCCATCTTGGAAATGTGACCTACAACAGTTGAGAAAAATTATTGAATTTATATCAGTTCCACTCTGAATGGCAAATTGTTTCCTTAAATGAGTTTCGCAAAAAGCTTTTAACTTAGTCAGTTTTAATGGTTCATTCATCTTTTATTTTAATTCCAGGTGCCATGGTCAAAAACATGGAAGCATCAGAAATTGTTGGCTCTGATAATGTTGACAGAACATGCAGACTTCTTGAGGTTAAATTTGGCACAATAACATATTTGTTATGTCATGTCTAATAATTTCACAAAAGAAAAAAAAATCGTTAACTACAAAATTTCAGCTGAAAGCAGCCGACCTGAGTGCAGCTTGGTGAGCAAGACAATCAGTACAAGAGGAGAAAATGTCAGAACCTCGTTGAGTGTCGCAAATTCCCTAGACGTCAGGGATGCCTTCGTCAAAGGAATTTATGGTCGAATGTTCATCTGGATCATCGACAAAATCAATGAAGCAATTTTCAAAACAACCAAGGAAACGTTGAGAAGCAAAAGCTCTATTGGTGTCTTGGATATCTTTGGTTTTGAGAATTTTGAGAAAAACAGGTAAGTAACAACTCATTGGTTAAACTCCTTAATGAAGGTTTTCTCAGAGCACTTTTTTACCCATTGGCAGTTTTGAACAGCTTTGCATAAATTATGCTAACGAAAATCTTCAACAGTTCTTTGTTCAACATATTTTCAAATTAGAACAGGTCGGTTTCAAGTAATAAACAATGTATAGATGGGATTCTAAGAACCTATTCAATGCAGGAAGAATATGACAATGAAGGCATTAATTGGAGTAGGATAGAATTTGTGGACAACCAAGAAGTGTTAGACCTGATTGCTGTCAGACCACTCAATATTTTTGCCTTGGTGGATGAGGAGAGCAAATTTCCCCAAGGATCAGATGCAACTTTACTATCAAAACTCAACCAGAATCATTCAAAAAATGCCTTCTATTGCCAGGCAAAATCTGACAATGTCAAAAACTTTGCCATTGTTCATTTTGCTGGCATCGTGGCTTATAACGTCATTGGTAATTCTTGTTTCACATCTTCTGATAATACGTTTTGAAGCAAGATAATTTTATTATGATGTGAAATTTTACATCAGGATTCTTGGAGAAGAATCGAGATACGTTTAGCATCGACCTGCTGCAAGTTGTCCAACAGTCCTCTATGAAGTTTCTGACAAACCTGTTCAAGGATGATTTTGCATTTGTCAGTGAATTATATTTATTAAATTTCTTTTATTGTTTTGAATTGTCTTAAAATAAATTAGTATTTACAGATAACTGACACAAGAAAAAGAGCTCAAACACTTGGCTCTCAATTCAAAAAGTCACTTGAACTCCTCATGAAAACCCTCAGCAACTGCCAGCCATTCTTCGTCAGGTGCATCAAACCCAACGAGCTGAAGAAACCCTTGGTATGACTGCCATTTGTGTAATGGTGCTGATTTTAACTTTGAATAAAAACTTTGAATTCTGATAGGTTCCTAGTTTATAATTACATAATATCAATAACAATTATTGCCTGTGATGATGGCAGTTGTTTTTTGCGGTAGATGTTTGACAGAACCCTTTGTGTGAGGCAACTGAGGTACTCGGGTATGATGGAAACCATCACCATAAGAAGAAAAGGCTACCCCATTCGCCACACCTTCCCAGAATTTGTAGACAGATACAGAATTCTGACCACTGGAATTCCTTCTTCATCCTGTGTTGATGACTGCAAGTCTGCCTCTGGTAAAATATGTTCTGCTGTACTTGGTGATGCAGACTTTCAGCTGGGAAAGAGCAAAGTTTTTTTGAAGGTTGGTTATTTCAGTTTTTTTAAACGTTATTATTTTTTTTTGGCTTTTAAATGCTTTGAGAGACTTTAAAAGCTCAACTTCGATTAATTTTAATCATGATTAAAGATTAGTTTACGAGTTTATTAGTTTACGAAAATTTTTTAAATTCAGGATGCGCAAGATGCATTCTTAGAGCAAGAAAGAGACAGAATCCTGACTTTGAAGTTGGTGACAATCCAGAAAACGATCAAGGGTTGGCAGTATCGCATGAAGTTCAAGAAAACCGTTTCGTCGTGTGTTGTTCTTCAGAAGTTTGTTAGGAGTTATCAGGCTCAGAAGAAGTTTGGACAGGTACTGTTATGCCTCATGAAGTTTCTTGCATCATTCCCACTCTCACCATTTGAATTTAATTTGCAACATATTACAAGTGCTTATCGGTTTAATCTTTCACGTTATTTCCTAAAATTACTGTGCAGATGAAACTAGGATATTCAAGACTTCAAGCTCTTGTTCGATCAAGAGCCCTTGCACATCAGTTTGGAATGCTCAGAAAGAAGATGTTCGCTTTCCAAGTATGTCTTTTATTAATTATTTCTCAAGGATGTGTTAAATCTGTATTTTATAAGTGTAATCATGTAAATATCATTTCAATATATGATGAAAACATTAAGACCTTTACTTCATTTGATTTATTAAGAAGACAATGTTGTGATTGTAGAGGTTCTGCAGTGCTTACTTCTACAGTCGAATTTATGTGAAGAAGCTGAGCAGTGTAACAGTGCTGCAAGCTGGTGCTCGTGGCATGATTGCAAGGTCTCAATATTGGAGGATGAAGATGGCTGTGAGTGCTTCAATGTTAAATAGTCGAATAGAATATTAAGGGTCGAATCATCAATCATCACTCAACTTTGTTTTACAAAGGCACATGTTACAAATGATATCATTAAGTTTTTCACTCTTCATTAATGTTAAATCATTACTCAGAAATTGCTTTGAAATTTCAGAGCCAGAAAAGATTGGAAGCTGACAGACTGAGACAAGTTGAAGAGAAGGAATTAGAGAAATCTCTTGGGAAAGCTAAAGCTAAAGAAGAGGCTGAAAGATTGCACAGGGTAAGTGTTATAATGCTTCCCAGCTTGGGTTATGTGTAATTTCAGGAAATTAATAAAAAAAATAATTTTGTTGTAAAAAAAAATTATATTTCTCATTGAAAATCTCCAGGAGAGACTCGCTCATATCGACGAAGAAATTGCGGGCGAAGAGGCAAGAAGGAGGTCTGACATTCTGAGCAAGAAGAGACTCATTGATGCAGCCAATAGGAGGAACGAACCCATCAACGAAGATGAGGTCATCGACGAAATGTTCGACCTTCCAGAAAGTTCTGCACACAACGACAGCGGAACTTCATTCCAAGTGATTAACATTTATTAATATTTATTATTACAAATGTGCAAATGAATAAATAATTTATTTTCTCATAAATGTATTAAAATTATATTAAAATTTCCCAGGGTTTGAAACCACTTGGTGATCAAAACTACAATGCAAGCACACTGGACCTCTCTCGTTCCCACCTGCCACTACCTGATGATGATGACGAGAACATAATGGAGTATAAGTTTGCCAGGTTTGCTGCCACCCATTTCCAGAATAATTCCACCAATACCCACATCAACAGAACCCTCAAATACCCACTCTTACAGCTGAAGGATGAAGGAGATCAAATTGTTAGTTGATATGAAAAAAATAGAATTTAATTTAATTGGAGTTTGAATTTATGATTTATTTCTATGAAGTAGTTATTCTTGATGAGGTTCTATATTATGTCGTGCCATTGCATGTTGATGCCTAATTATCAAATATGTTATATTTACATCAATCTTTCTAAACAAATAAATAATTTCATATAACTCCATTGTTTACTTTTTCTGAAATGAAAGTATTCATAAAATTGATAACTTTATTTTGTGTTACAAATTATTAATTATTAATCCATAATTATTAATGCAACAGGCAGCTCTTTCTGTATGGATTACGATTCTGAGGTTCATGGGTGACCTTCCTGACTTCAAGTATCCAGTCAGTGCTGGTGAAAGCAGGGTGAGGATTTCTAAAGGGGTTTAAACAACAAAAGCATACCTTAAGTAAACACTTCGAAATATGTAAGATTGTTATTCTATCACTATAAGCTTTAGATATAATATAAAAGTACTTGTGTGTTTGTCTGTCTCAAGAACTCCCAACCTGTGAACGGTAGCGACTTGAAATTTGCACACGTCATTCTCTAACCTAGGTCAACTGTATTATTTTCAACCTTCAAGAAAGCAAGAAGCATTGTGCTCCCGTTGCCAAATCATCATAGTTATGAAACGGACTTTAATCGATTAAATAAATATTAAATAAGTATTGTATTAGTATTGTGCACCCGCATGGTCTAATGGTTTAATGGTCTAATGGCCTTTCTCGATTGCAGCATGGATTCGAATCCCATTGCGGGAGAACCCTCCTAATCATCCAGTTCTTTGAAGGCTATATTTGAAGGATGTAAATAATAATGGGATGAATAAAATTAATTATAATGAATACAAACTGAGTTTGAATATATCACTGGCAAAACCGGTTTAAAAAAGCTAGTATTTAATAAATTATAATAAAGATGAGTTATTATGTTCATTAGGACAACACTCCAGTGATGACAAAGATTTACACAACCCTTGGAAGGAAGTTCAACCAGAAGGATCTCGAAGAGGCTCAGAGGATGGGGTCTGATATTGTAAGTATTCCATGTTCTGATATTATAAGTATTCCTGATGATTTGCTTTTATAGTGAATGGATCTGTGCTTCTGAATTTGAACTTGACTCAATCCATTTAATAATATTTGGCAATAAGCATTTAATTTTCAAATGCAATCATTATATACTCACAAATAATTATCTTAAAATAAAGGAGAACAACACAAACACTACATACCAAGATGGTAGGAGAACGACCAAGAAGAAGATGATATCAATGACATTGAGAAAGAAATCCAAAATAACTGAAGAAATATCCAACAGTTTGAAGGAAGGAGAATACGTTCCAATGCCAAACTCACTGATGGATGATCGACCAATGACAAACCTTGAAAAGCTCCACTTCATAATAGGCAATGGAATCCTAAGACCAGACATCAGGTAAGAATAAGTTTCAATTAACTATTAAAACAATTTCGATTTCCTGCAGTCAGCATCTAAAAAAGGTTTCATGAATTTGCAGAGATGAAATTTATTGTCAAATCTGCAAACAACTTTCTCAGAATGAGTCGAAGGCCAGCATGGCCAGAGGGTGGATTCTTCTTTCTCTCTGCGTCGGATGCTTTGCTCCCACCGAAGCGGTTGCAATGATTTTAAAAATAAATTTGAGGAAGACTTCAAATATTATCAAGAGTTTTTTTCAATTTTCAGTTTGTAAAATATCTGAGGTGCTTTATAAAAGAAGGTCCTGCGGGATATGCACCATATTGTGAGGAGAGACTCAGGAGAACATTTGCCAATGGACCAAGAAATCAGCCTCCGAGCTGGTTGGAGCTTCAAGCCACAAAGTCCAAGAAGCCCCTGATGCTTCCAATCACCTTCATGGATGGCAACACAAAGACTTTATTGGCTGACTCTGCCACAACAGCAAAAGAATTGTGCCAACAGCTGTCATCGAAGATCAACTTGAAGGACCAGTTTGGATTCTCCCTTTATATAGCCCTCTTTGACAAGGTATTTAAATTTATAGTTGATGTACAACTTTTTTAATTTGTTTCCATTTGCCTATGCTTATGTTATTTACCATTGATCTTGATTTATTCTTATGAATGGCATTATATTTGCTAATTAGAATTATCTCAGTTCATTTATTGTGCAGGTTTCTTCGCTTGGAAGTGGTGGTGATCACGTGATGGATGCCATCTCTCAGTGCGAACAGTACGCCAAAGAAATGGGTGCTCAGGAAAGGAGCGCCCCTTGGAGACTCTTCTTCAGGAAGGAAATTTTTGCTCCTTGGCACGATCCGTCTGCTGACAACGTAGCCACGGAGTTGATCTATCAACAGGTGGTCAGAGGAGTGAAGTTCGGAGAGTACAGATGTGATAAGGTTTTACTAGCTGGTTTTGTCAACTCTCATCAGTATAACATTATACAACTAATATAGAAAGCGTTCATGTGAAATGTTTCAATATTTTCATCACCAGGATGAGGATTTAGCTCTCATAACTGCTCAGCAGTTTTACATTGACTTTGGAAATATTCTTGCACCAGAGAGACTGCAAAATCAAATACATCAATACATTCCTGACAGCTACCTGAACAGCAAGAGTATCAACTATTGGGTCCAGAAGACATATGATACCTTTAAGACCACTTACTTCACTAAGGCAAGTTTTCAAGGCAAAGTTTAAAACTTTGCATTTACATTTAACAATAACTTATGTTAACTAGTTTGTTTGATCATTGTAAAAGGAACAAAAGTCCCCTGAGAAGATAAAGGAAGATGTTGTAAACTTCGCAAGGTTTAGATGGCCACTGCTCTTCTCTAGATTCTATGAAGCTTACAAATTCGCTGGACCCAGTCTGCCAAAGAATGATGTCATCATTGCTGTTAATTGGACGGGCGTTTATGTTGTTGACGAGTCAGAACAGGTACTTTTGGAGTTGTCTTACCCAGAAATCACTGCTGTATCCTGCAGCAGGTATGTTGGACAATTGTTTTTGGAATCATTTTTAAAATGCCACAGATGTCAAAAAAAGATTATTTTTAATGAAAATGTTGATTTTGGCATTTCAAAAACCTTCATAAGGACTGGCAAGATACATGGTCAGAGTTTCACACTGGCCACTTTGAAGAATGATGAATATACTTTCACATCTCCAAATGCTGAGGACATCAGAGACCTTGTCATAACCTTCTTAGAAGGACTCAAGAAGCGATCAAAATATGTCATTGCCCTCCAAGATTACAAACCTCCAAGTAGGTTTCTAAAACATCTTTATTGAGTAAAAGAATTACAAATATTTCGTGCTGATTGCTAATACTACTATTAATATTATTACTCATTAATTATTTACTAAAACTTATTAATTATTATAATTTATTCTTCACAGGTGAGGATCCTTCCTTCTTGGTGCTCAAGAGGGGAGACTTGATATTCCTAAAGGGCTCTGGGGAATCTGCCATGACGACGGGTTGGTGCTCTGGAGTCAGTACGTCGAGCAAGAAGGAAGGTGATTTCCCGGCTGAATGTGCTTACATTCTACCCTGCATTACCAAACCATCGGCCGAACTTTTGGTAAGTTTTGGTGACTCAATACATTTCATTTATCAATGAGCACATAGTTATTTCAAAAATTATTTTCAATAGAGTTATGAAGTTACTAAGTCATGCATGAAATGAAAAAATATTTACGTTATATTTCGCTACTATTTTCGTTATTAAAATTGAATTTTAATTCTGCAGCAAATGTTCTCCAAGCAACCCCAGGAGAAATACATGAATTCAGCACCATCATCAGTTGTTGATGCTTCCAGTTCTTATTACACTCTTGAGAGTTACTCATATGATCACTTCAGGTATCCATCTAAATGCTTCATGAATAATCATTAAAAATAAGAGCCAATCTAACTAATCCCTGACTTTGACTGCACCTGATTGATTAAAACTTTGCCAGACCCCCTCCAAAAAAAACCATTGCAACGAGGACAATCGCCACAATCAGGAAGAGAGCAGACGATGCACTTTGGAAGCATTCCACTCAATCCATTAAGCAGCCTCTCCTTAAGAAACTCATGCAGGATGCTAACCTCTGCAATGCTGCCTGTGAATCCTTCATGAATATCCTTTTTTTTTTCAAATTAGCTGGTTGTTTTCAGAATTGTTGATCTTGATCCTTATACGCATTAAGTATTCTTAATCTAATTTTTTTTTTTATTATGGAATTAAATATTTACTTCTGTTAAAAGTTGTGACCTTAGCAAAGATTACCTATCTTAAGGTACATGGGAGACCATCCATCAAAGATGCCTGTTGATTATCCTGAACTGGCACAAAATGTTTTCAAAAGTGCTGTTGATAACGTAATCATTTTTTTCTCATCTATTTCTTTATGCCTCAAACATGCTTCATAAATAACATCAAATTTTTGCAATTTACTTTTAAAAAATTCAGGATCTGATGAAAGATGAAGTGTATTGCCAAGTTGTCAAGCAGTTAACTAATAACAAGAGCAAGTGAGTCCATTAATACATTCATAATTAGTTAAAATTAGTATTTCATATTTTTTAAATTTATGATTAGACATAGTGAAGCAATCGGATGGCAACTCATGTGGCTTCTGACTGGAATGTTCGCACCGAGCACAAATCTGTCGAAGGAAATCCAACTTTTCCTCAAGTCCAGAAGTTCAGACATTCCTGCTGCAGCTCAATGTCTCACAAGGCTTGCCAAAGTTATCAAGTGAGTTGTGGTTAATTACTAAATTATTTTACAGAATTGTTTAAAAAAGCATTTTGACTTAAAGGTCGGGAGGTCGTAAATATCCACCCCATCCTGTAGAGGTATCAGCCAGTAGGTCCCCTGACAAGATTGTGAAACAGAACATTTTCTTCCCCGATGACACCGTTTCAGAATACCTCATAGAATCAAACATGAAAGCAAAAGAACTCTGTGACATGATTGCTTCCCAGTTGAAACTCAAGAGTGTTGATGGATTCAGCTTGTTCATTAAAGTTGAAGATAAAGGTTTGTTTCAGAGCTAATAATAATTTTCCGATGTTGTGAGTCACACTTTAACTTAACACGATGATTGATGTGTTAATAGTCTTAGGACCAGCATAACTATCACTTTGACCTTCTGAAATATTGTTTATTGATAATTAAACAATTTGATATAATTTTCAGTCATCAGTACCCCTGAAGGAGAGTTTTTCTTTGATTTTGTTCAGTACCTGTCTGAATGGATTAGCAAAATAAAATCAAGGTCAGGTCATGTACCCCAATACCAAGTGTTCTTCATGAAAAAGTTGTGGTCAAGCACAGTGCCTGAATTTGATGTAAATGCAGACACTAAGTTCCATTACTATCAGGTTTGTCAGCTTGATTATTAGAGATTATTTGTTGGAAATCATTTTTTCATTCTTTCGATCCTTATTATCTCAGTAATTCATAAAATAGGAACTTCCAAAATACTTGAGAGGCTACCACAAATGCACAGAAGAAGAGGCAGTCAATCTTGGTGGACTTGTGGCTCATATTAAATTTGGAGAAAAACCTGAAAGTGTCTCATCCCTCAGCACTGAGTTAGCAAACTTGTCAAAATCTCTTTTTAAAAATTAAACTATTTGTATAAGCAAATTTTATACAAAGACTAGATAATAATTTGCTTCTTACAAAATGTTCATTTTTATAAATCTCAGTCCTAAAGCAAGATTTTCATTTCAGCAAACTGCTGACTGAGACGATCCCAATCAATTTGCACAAGTCAATGAGTGAAAGTTCATGGAAGGAGGTTGAAACTGAAAACATCAAATTAACTATTCTGCCATTATTAATGTTAAATTGGCTGTTTGTGTAATTTCTACCAGAAAATCCTTGCATCATACAATGAGTGCAGCAGGCTGACTGATAAAGATGCTAAGATTACCTTCCTAAAACAGATTTACTACTGGCCTACTTTTGGGTCAGCATTCTTTGATGTCAAGGTAATGCATGTTTCAAATGGCATTTGCTTGTGTGCTTCAAAAAACTTCAAAACAATTGATTTTTGTTCCTTCCAGCAAACATCAGATGTGTCACTTCCACAAATTTTGACACTTGCAATAAACAAACAGGGAGTAATTCTCATCGACCCAAACACCAAAGTAACTTCCAACTTGATGCTGATACATATATATCTTCTTTTAAGAAGAGCAATCAATTTATTATTTTGATGGTGTTGCGATCAGATCAGACCCGATAGAATCATTCCCTACTTTCATTATTTAATTACATCAGGAAAATCGCTTGTTCAAACCTAAGATTGAATCTATACATTAATTCAAGGATATTTCTTTGGTGCATGAAAGTCATTCCTGTGTGATTAGGCATTTGTTTCAATCTTGTAGCTAAGTTCTCATCTTATATTTTAGTGTGGTGACTATTTTTTCATCTGTGATTGGCATTTTAGGATATTCTGAGGACATATCCATTCACTAAGATTGCTCGCTGGAGCAGTGGAACATCCTTCTTCCACCTGATGATTGGAAGTGTCGTCAACGGAACCAAACTCCTTTTTGAAACAGTTTTGGTATGTAATATACTCACCAATGCACATCATTAATATCAATGAAATGTCAACAATTAAATTGTTCTATTTACCAGGGCTACAAGATGGATGACCTTTTGACCTCATACATCGGTCTCATGCTTGCCACCCTCAACAAGTACAAGACCATCAAGAAGCCCCACTAATGGGGCAATATAGTGGATTGAACTCAGATTTATTTTTTTATGTTTAAAAACAATTGTTTAAATGCCTCTCTTCCAATTGAATAAATGATATTTAGTAAAGCTTCTCATTGAAGATTGAATAATTAATTACAATTACCTTGCTTGTAAACACATGCTTTCACTGCCATGAGCATTTATAACTCTGTAAGCATCTTCGTTATTCGAATCAGTTGTATTTATGTGAACTTTCATATTTTTAGGCTGTTAGTGCTATGATTACATAAAGCTATATATAGCTAATAGAACATATAACTAAAACCAATCAAATACTAAAGTGTGAAGAAGGCACAATCCACAAGGCATTCAATCATTTTTAACAATTTTTATGTATTTTTTTATGAGTTCACATCTTATTAGAAGATTCTCTTCAGTCCAACTATGTAATCAAATGATTTTGGGTCGTGGAAAACTCCATTTTTCTTATCCAGCAAAAAATATAGTTTTGTTCCTTTGATTTTCATGGTAAGGTGCTGGCCTTTCGAGGCACGTGAGCGGTCACAGCTGATGTTGTTCAGACTGGTTACAAAATTTCTCTGCATACCGAATAAGGAATACGTTGAGATACTGGCAGCATCACGGCTTTTGAGAAGTGTTATTTTGCTTATCGATCGCAAAGGAAATGCAATTGAGAAGAACAGGATAATGCCACCTAATAAAATGTGACAAGTTTTATAAGGCAATTTTACATAATTGAAGGAGTAACTAACCTAATATGAAACTTCCGGCTGCAACTTTATACTTGTGTCTACTTTGCAAGTCTAGCACATAGGATGTATTGGTAGAAATGTTATCCATTGGAGTGAACGATAAGGATGCTAGATTGTACCAAAACGTTGTTTGTAAAATTCCAAAAATAGACATCATTCTGAATAACTTTTTCGATTCATGAGAGTAAACCACAATTTCCGAAGATGTGGCATTGTCTTTCAGACTGGAAAAGCAATTTTTCTGCATATGCTCAAGTGTGCTTTTCGCTAGAGAAGGCCGGAAGGAGCATTTAGGTGAAACAAGCGCACCAACACGTGGTTTAGAAATCGCATTTCTTATCAAGAAGCTTAACATGGCCAACCGCAAACCCAACGACGATTTATCACTAAATGGGACTCAATGAGGAGGCTACCAAAACAAAAGCATGGATATGAAATTAAATTTATAACTCTAAGTTTAATAACTTTAAGCTACTTAGATATTTGTAATACAAAATATGTACACTTACTAATAATACATTTATTTTATAATTATTTTTGAAAGTGTTAAAAAATGTACTCTAGATCATATTACATCAAACCAAACTGGTTTATTTTATCGAAACGTTTTACATATTAATATATTGTATTAGATATTTGACCTAGGTATTGTCCTTTTGCTTAGAGTTTGAGATTTACGAAGCTCGTTCTCAGAATAATAGGAATCACAAAAAAATAATTTATGAGAATCGAGAAAGAAAGAAACGTATTTTGTTAACATATTTCTCATCACACCAAAAAATATCATCCCTGAAGGAGTAGCATCTATCTTGACTTCTTCCTTCAAGTTATAGTATCTGGAGTGGTGAAACTTCTGTCGATGACCCTGACCTTTAACCCGGTGAAACTGCCGAAGTAGCCTTCACTAGCATTCAAGATGGCAGACATTCAATGATTAACAGTTTGGAGATTGAACTCTTCAAGCGTTTCGGCCCTTGAAATCTCCTTACACTCTCGCACCCTCTGATCACGCAGGTGTCCCGTCGGGCAAAAATGAACTTCCCTTTTGGCCCCTTGAAGGCCACTTTCCAAAGTTATTCGCATGCTACGAGGAAATTTATGAATTTCGTGGCGCACCGACTCGAGTTGTCTTTCTTCTTGCCTAGCGAACAGTTACAACTCAGAGATTCTGTGACTCCATACCCATTGAGAAGATGCCTAAACAGTCTCAGACACTTTTTTCATGTACTTCCCTCTCTCCTTGATTGACAGGCTGATTTACCTGAAGAAATGGTACAGAGACCTGCCAATCAACCCCCTTGAACCTACTTCGATCATGAAGAATTGCACGGCATATCCTTGTTCCTTCCAATCCAGTGTCAAATCGGTATACTTCTTGCACTTGAGCGCGAAGCTCTCCTCCATCCTGTCCTCCCATGGGGCCGTCAGTTCTGCCAGAATTATTGTATCTGACTTTGTGGCTACTGCATTCGGCCTCTTGCCTCTGTCTTTAAGCACCTGGGGATAGTTTCTTAATCCTACCACATCTGCTGCGACACATCAGTCACAGACTGTTGAGCATTTGCTTTGGAACAAGCAGTTTTTACAAGCAAGATTTGCTTCTGAGACCTGGTTGTCTCATATCTTCTATGTGCAAGTGCATAGGAACAACTGGAAAGCATGAGAGTTTGGGAGAGTTTGATCTTCACTGCAGATGTCACATCTTTTATCGTCCATTAAACCCCATTGCTGCAAGTTAAGTTGGTTGGATCTGGCAACTGAGCAATGGCATCTCCTGGTCTCCTTTGTTTGTGCCATCTTTAGAGATGATGTGGCCTAGGTACTTTACTGATGGCTTTGCAAAAAATACATTTCTTCAAATTGCACCTCAATCCTTTGTCTTGAAGTATTTACAATGTGCATCTGAGGTTATTCAAGTGATCTTCTGCAATGGCTCCACTAACTAGGATATCATCAAGATATACAACACCTTCCAAATCACCAATCAACTGATCCATTATTTCCTGAAAGTATCCCAGGGCAGAAATGATACCGAACGGAAGTCTAATTTGCAATAGGACTCCCCTATGGGTACACAGAGCAAGCCTCCTTTGACTCAATTGTATTTGGTTATATGCATCAACTAAATCTAGCTTCGTAAAACAATGTCCACCTCCTAATTTTCTCAGTAAATCTTCATGTGGCATTGGATGTTGATGAGTTTCGAGTTTATGATTGATAGTCACCGCATAATCACTGACTCACATACTCTTAGTTATGTGCTGCCACGTTTTTTTAATAGGTACCACGGGTGTTCCAAAGTCATTAAATTGTGCTGGAATCCACAAACCTTTCTTGATACCAACATCGTAAGTTTTGTTCAGTTCGTCTAGAAGAGTTAATGGCACTTTTCTAGCCTTGCAAAAATATAGGTTTCACTTCCTCTTTGAATTTTATGTTAAGTTCAATACCTTTCAAACATCCTAATTCCGGTTTGAAAAGATCCTTGAAATCTGCACACACCTGTTTACATTTCCCTTTTAAGCTTGCATTGTTGTCTGAATTTGTGATTGCCATAATGTCACACTGAATAAGTTTGTTGACATCTATAGATAGCTGTCAAAATTTGAATCTTTCTCTTATTACAAACCTTTTTGGGTCAAACATGTGCGCAACAATTTCTTCCATGTCAAGATTGTCAACATTTGTATTCTCCCTTTGTTTGCAGTAGTTTTGAGCAACTTGTAAATATTGGGAGTTGGTTTGTCAAAATACTTGCGGTATTTTTTTTTTTATCTGGTACTGACTTCGCTTTAACGATCGTTTCAAACCTTGACAAGTATTCTGCAAAAAGTTCCTTTCTTGAGTCAAAAGCTTCGAACTTAATGTCACCTTGCATTTCATCCTTTTTTGACTAAGTATGACAGTAGCCGTTCGTAATTTTTTTGCATCTCCATTAATACGGAGTTTGACTGTTTCGACATTTTTATTATTTCAACTGTCAACTGCGCCAATTGTTGTTTTTCATATTTAGAAGTCGATAACAATTAATGTAATACAACTTTATTCGCGTGAAGGCAAGCCGCCAATAATTCAAAGATATACAACATAACAACAAACTAAAAGTGAACACTCATTCTACGGCGTCACAACATTTCCATCATCTTATTTAGCTGAAAGGTTTTAGCATAGTCACCAGTCTTTTGACAAAGAAAAGATAATGATAACTAACAATACAGAGTTTGATTAGAATGGTGTATGTTCAACAGAACTTCAAGACCACTAATGTAGAGGGAAGCTTTCTCTGAAGTGGAAGGTTTTGAGGGCGGAGTGAAATCCGGCTGGATCGGTGTTGGTAATCGAGGGGGGGAATATTCTAGATCTGTGAAAAAATCTTCCCCTCCACATTGAGCAATGAGATTGGCCTGAATTGTTGCATGACCTTGTAGTCCTTCTCTTTGGGAGTGTGAACACCTTCAGCTCTTCTGCATTCATCATTCATTCATCGAGACACCTCGTTAATATCTGACCTCGCCTCTAGGCTTTCGTTTTGCAGAACGTATCTGTATGTCCTGTTTAGGTGGTCTTCCAACTCAGCCTGCTCACCCTCCAGACCTTGGGGAGTCCAGTAATGATTTCCCGTATTTATAAAGGTCTCTTAAAAAATTTATTTACATAAAGTAAATTTTTGCAAGTTGGCCGAATGGGTTGCGTTCCTGCATGCGGTCGTAATAGCAACAGTCGTAATGTGTCGTGTTCGCAACCCAGCCTGTACCGCCAGGGAGCGCACTGGGTGCAAACAGATCACAGACACATACGACAAGCTTCAAGTATCAAGCACTGAAGATCTGCTGTGGTGGCATGAAGGGGACTAATGCCTCGTCCCTGCAAGTGGAATGCGGTGAGCAAACCACGCCCTCAGGTCTATCGCCATTAAAAATGAATCTGTTGAAACTAAATATTTCATTTCAGATGGCAGGAAGTCCAAGTCTCAAGCCAGGCTCCACTTCAAAATGAAGAAACGAGGCGAGACCNATATAGTCATTTTGAGCGACTCCCTTAGCGCCCTAGAGGCACTAAAGGATTGCAATCACTTTGACCGAAATATTAATAAAACTCTTACCATAATTTCAGAAATACAAGAAAGCGGCAGAAAGGTCACACACGGACAGGGTCCCTTCCCACGTTGGAATCCCTGGTAATGAGAAAGCTGATGCATTAGCAAAAGCCGTCACTACCAGGGAACAGATAGACCGCTGGATACCAGCGTCTATCAAGGATGTAAAAAGAGCCGTGGGCTGCAACATCATCCAACAGTGGCAAACCAGATGGGTCTCTGACCCACGAAGCCAACACCACAAGACTATAGAGAAACTCGTCTCGACAAAGAGCTCCAATGTGCCTCAAGGAGGAAGGAGATTTTAATCTCAAAACTCCGTGTTGGAAAATGTGCTCTGAATCAACACCTGTTTCTCTTGAAGCGTCATCCAGACGGAAAATGCCAGGTATGCCCTCAGGAGGATGAACATGTCCGGCATTTCCTCATGGAATGTCCGGCCTAGTCAGTCCTGAGGGAAGAAACAAGAACCCGAACAAATCTATCTGAGATGAGTTCCATGCTCAGCAATCCAGCAAGTGTGGACCTAATTTTCAGATGGATTTGCAAAATTCGGATTAATTTAATTTAAATAGTTACTATTTCTCAAATATCATTATTTATATAATTTAACCTTTTACAACTGTTATTACTCTAATACTTCTTATTTCATTACAATATCTAACACTAACAAGTCCAAATCATCTTAGTTTTGCAACGGACTTTAATCAAATAAATAAATAAATAAAAAGTGCCTTCACATCCCATTCGGATACATAAGGCACTCAAAAGATGGGCTAAATAAAAAAAAAATACAAAAGTATGTAAGATGAATATAACTCAATTCATGGTTAGGGCTAAGGTTAGTCTGAATTGTTATGAATATTAATGACGGCGCTTCGCCAGTTTTACCGACCTTTATTATCTAGGGAATTCAGTTAGGGGGAGACAAAAGTCCGCAAGGCAATAATTACCCTCTCGCTGGAAAGGGCTGAAATAACGTCCATGTCTTTATCTCTCTTCAGTGACCTATAGAGTTTTTATTTTTAATTGTTGTAACCAGATCCCTAATTTAATACATCCATTGATGATGATGATGATGATGATGATGATGATGATGATGATGATGATGATTTTGCTTACGTCCATTTCAAAAAGAGATGATTTGGACGGTGCGAGTTGTTTACTTCTGCCCTAAATTAAATTGCCAAGGGCGTCCAAAATCGTTTGTAGTCTCGGTTTGATAACTGATGTTAACATTATAGGTTTAGTCGCAATTAATTTACTTTGGAAAGGTTTTCTATGGCGTTTGTTGACGGCGTAATTGACAAATGTTTATATAAACTCACCCAAAATTAATTTGGGCTCTAACCTATGCTAGACTATTCATTTGTTTTACCAATGATGCTAACTAGCGGTTTATCGCACAGTCATTAGTCTACTTAAACCACTTTAAATTAATGTTATGTTATCAACGATGCTATAATGTCCTCTTCGTGATAACTTTTGACTGAGACTCTATGGCATATTTGACGCTATGTACACGGCGCCATAAAATCAACTATTATTAATTATTAATCACAAATTTATAACATTACCAATAACTTCTGACAATGCAATAACTTGACAGTCGTTAAATTCTTTATTAGGTTTTTCATAGGTTTTCTTTTCTGTTAACATGGTCTCTTTAAATGAGATGCTGAGATCAAAGGCAAAGAAGAGTCAACTGCTTAAAATTGTGCTGGTGTTTGCTAACATTGTTTTGGTTGTGATATTGACTTCAATTATTGTAATCAATGTCATTAATGTTGGCTTAAGCAAGGATGGTAACTGTAAAGTTGGAGAATATTCTGGTGAACTGCAGGTTTTTGATTATTTTTTGTATATGTTCAGCATGAATGCATAAAACAGTTTTGAGAATACAACCATAATTCATATTTTATTTAATTAGAATTTCTAAAATTGTAAGATTTAACAAGCATTCTGTTACTTTTAAACTTGGTTTAATTGTAGAGCCTATCTAAAGATTGCAAAACTTCAAAATTATTTACAAAATATTTTAATAATTATGTGCAGTTATTTTTATGTTTCCGAACAGAAAACTGAACTGAATAAGACAATATCAGATGCTTATCCAAAATACACACTATATTATCATGTACCTCGAAACAAGTTAGTTCAAGTTATGGTCTTTTTTTTATTGGTGACATATTTCTAAGTTGAGAATCTTAATGAAAATTAGCCAATTTTATTCTACATTTGGTGATTCAGGTTAATTTGATTTCACTTGACTAGCTCCATTTGCATAAATTTTTTCATACAAATGAACATCCATACTTATTATTTTAATTCACAAAACCATATCTTTAAATTAATTAAATCAATGAAATAATTGATGTAATTAATTTTTTCATGATTGCATAGATCTTCGTTATCATCATTACAGTTGATAAGTGCAGAATGCTATGAGTAAAAATTTGTGGTGCAAAGCAATTAAGGTATTCCAAGTTGTGTATGAACCTAAGGGTTCTCTTTCTGTTAAACAGAGTTTTTTCAAAAAATGAGTTCAAAGGAATACCAGCTCTTTACATTCATGGCCACGGAGGTGATTCCAACGATGGCAAGTTGTTGAAATAATAATGCAGCGATTACTTTATTAAATATATACTATTATTATTGTTATTGTTATTATTATTATTGTTGTTGTTATTATTATTATTATTATTATTATTATTATTGAGTACACATTATTATTAATTATATATTATTATTATTGTTGTTAGTGTTAGTGTTGTTATTGTTATTAATCACAAACACAAACCTCTGCAGGAGTCCGACTAGCTAGATCTGTTAATGATCCAGCCAAAAGCATAGGAGAGCATTATTTTGACTTTTTTATTGTAGACTTTAATGAGGTGGGTTCAATCCATTTTTAGTTTATTCATTTTGTTTCATCAATAATTTCTCATCAATCAATCAATCAATCAATCACAATAGGAAGAGTCTGGATTTTATGGAAAATTCTTAGAAACTCAATCAGGTAAGGCATTCTTAAGATTTTTAAGGAAGAGGTTGCCAATGTCTTATTATTTTCTGTCAGAATTCTCTTATGATTGTGTGAAGCACATATCAAAGTTGTATGTTCATCAGAAATCTGTTGTTGTCATTGGTCATTCAATGGTGGGTTGTTTATGAATTGAAATAAGATCTGTTAGAATTAAAGGTTAAAGATTTTCATCAAAATATTAATTCACAAGAAATTGAAATAACTTTGTCTATTAATGATAAATAAGTAATAATAATTAATAAAGGGTGGAATGGTCGCCATGGGGATGGTCAAAATATCAGATTTTGACGTAAATTCAGTGGCTGCCATGATACTTCTGGCATCGCCTCAGCAAATGCCTGTTGCAACCGTAGACAGAGGACTGAAGGCTTATTACGACGACGTTCAGAGTCGCTGGAGACATAGCGGTCTTGTCGGAAGGATTGCCGTCGCCTCCATAGGTGGTGAAAATGACATGCTTGTTAGGACCGGCTTGACGTCACTCTCGAGGGTTTGTTTCTTCTGATGAAATGATGTCTTCAGACATCTGTTAAAGTTGATATTTGATGCTGTTGTCAGATTGATAAGAAGAATGAACTACTTTGGACATCTGTTAGTAATATCTAAACACTGATTTTGTATAAGTGAAATACAGTTATAGAGTTAATGCCTAAAAAACAAACTTTTGTATAAATCAAATTAATTGTCAAATATTAAAAGTAAAGATTGTGCTTTGATTCTCTTGAGTTTGCCGTGATTTCTTGTCGTGCAGACTGCATCTATTCCTCAGTTATGGAGACCTGTTAATCACGTGGAATTCATTTGGTGGGTTGAAACTTTTATGAAAGTTTGTGGAGAAATAAGGTTTGCAATTATTTTATCAGTTTTAATGCTTATTTTAGGTGCAAGGAATTGCATGAGATTCTTTCTGGGACTCTTCGTGACATCACTGACGATGAGAAACAAGAAGTGAGTGCTTTTGCACAATTCATGAAGGATTGTCATTTTGACATCATTTAACAGAGATGTTTGGTCACGTCTTCAGATAACAGATGATAAGACTTTGATATATGAGGCCTTCAAACAGCGTCTGACATCAGATTATTTGCTACCTTCCAATCAGAATTACAACCTTAATTCCTCTGCCTCTTGGATTGAAATTCAACTTCCTTGGAGTTTGCAGGTTCACAAGGTTGGTGGTCTGTGTGTACCTGGTAAATGGAATGTTCATCGTTGTGATTTTATTTTTCTGAGTTCAGATCAAGCCTGGTTACGTATCGACCAAACTTCAAAGTGACAAGGGAGTTCTTATTTTGTCGACTACGGTTAGCAGTTGAAATGTTTTAAGTACTTCTTGCTTGCTGTGGGAATTAAAAATGTGGGAATTAAATGTTTTATTGTTTGTTCAGGCTGAAACAAATTGGTTTGGAGCTTGTCAAACCTCCCATGGGAGTAATTGGTAAGTTCTAATTTATGCATTTATATATTTTCTTGACTAATTTTGTAATTATTCTCCAACTTTGATTATACCATTCTTGAGTGTACATTTGATCTAATACTTTGATTTTATTGGCAACATTTTGCTAATTGGTAAAAACATGTGAAATGGTCTTCAGCTGCATGCATGGCATCATTGTCTGTGAACAAATTATGTAAAGCACAATCATTTTGTAATGCATCAAACCGATTAATGAACATTTGTAAACACAGTCACGATATAAAAGATAATTCTTCCAAAGGCTTCTTGTTACCCTCAACATCAGGGTTTCCTATGAAGGTGATACTTTTCTTAACTTACCCTTACTTAATTTCTTTAAGTTTCTGTGTTACGTTTGTTTGTGGTGGATTATTAAATTGTTGCGTTATTTATCAACAGTTTGTTCACTTGTTGCCTGAAGATCTGCGATCGTTCGACTATCTTGCAGTTTCTGTTCCTGATACATCAGTGAGTTTGAGGTGTTATCTTTGCATTCCATTTTTACATCACACTTTCATGAATTTGTAATTATGAAAGGCAATAAAGTTTTTTTTTTTACTTGTTGATAAGTTTACATCTATGCCTTCATTTTTACTGGAGTAAGATTTATTATGTTTGTCTATTAATAACTTAGTATTTAATGCATTGAATTGTAGTCTTTAATTTTTACCAGGTTCACCTCCAGCTTGAAACTCTTTGTGAAGAAAACGAGATCTCGATCAATGTTCCTTCGGTTCTGTCGATGGGAACCCCCGATACTCTGTTGAACGGTTCCTTGCATTCTTTTTACAACATTTCCTTGCAGGGATTCTCTAATGTTTTGCAGGTGTACACAGTCAAAGTAGACTTTGTGTCTTGTGACCAATCAGGTAATTTAGTGCAGCTAATGATGTTACTTTCAGATAATTAAAATCATCACTATCATCATTATTGTTAGTTTAAATTTTGACTCGAAACTAATCTGCAAGAAACTTAATTTGAACCAGATTTTGTTGTTTTCAAATTATTCTTTCCTTGGGGTGATCCTGCTGTCCATCACATCTTCGAGTTCGTTGTTCGATTGATTAATTTTTAAAAATAATCATTGAACCTAAATTAATTTAAAAGAGTCAAAAATACTTATTTTATACACTGTTCACATTCTTCAACATTCTACAGGAAATCCAGTGAATTTGATTTAAAATTAGTCTCAAATAAGCCTCACGGATTCGAGGGAAGTCCGCAGTTGCAAGTTTTTATTCCCTCGAGATGTTTGATTGATATTACTGTAAATCCTGCTTTTGGGAAAGTTATTTGCGAAGTATGTGCTTTCACGTTACTTTTACTTGATGCATGTCATTCATATGAAGTTCACATTGATGGTAAGTGGTTTTATTCCATGGTATTTTTTTTAATTTTCAGTTTTCAGTTTTTTACCTCTGGTTGTTGCCTGCATTTTTTGTCTTACAAACTTTGATTCAACTGCAAAGTCGGCATTGTCAACTAATCGTTAATGGTTTGTTTATTTGTAATCTTATTTTTGTTAACGAGTGTTTGTTATAATCCTATCTTGTTAATGACGCTCGAGTCAGTCTTTCTTAAAGATTTTTCAAATTTAAATGCTAAAGTATTAAGTCGAAGAACATTGGTATTTTAGAAGTAAAGTGTTGCTTTTTACAAATTGCTGTTGATTTCCACAATTATAATAATGACTTCATTGTGCTTTGCATTGAAGAAAACATCTACAGTGTCTTGAGATTGCTTCTTATTTGTGTAAATATCCTGCTGGTCCCAACTGTTGCTCTGTGGAAAATGTTCTTGAGGCAAGTTGTTACTGTTTTGGTCGAATGATTCTGAGATTGATCGATCATTTGATTTAACATCTCAACTCTTTCAACATTTATAGTTATTCTGGGCTTCAAGAATTGATGAGAGTAAGAGGTCTTTTAGAAGATGACATTGATCTCCTTCAAGACTTAAATGTCTGGAGTCCCATGGCTTTTATTATTTTATTTTTCATGTCTTTCATCACTGTGCCTATTTTTGTGCAATTAATCGAGCTACAAGTCTTCATTGTGCAGTGGATTGCATCTCGAATAAAAAACCTGATTTTCAAGTATGGCTTCATTGAGTTAATTTACATGATACTTGTTTAGGTCCTGTGACTGGAGATTATTTGATTATAACAGATTCATTATTACTGTTGATGTTATTATTATTATTATTATTATTACCCATTATAATTTTTATTTTTGTTATTACTGATATTGTCAAATTAACATTACTATTAATGCAGGTTTGAAAAACCACTGAGATTAGTGCATTATTTCTTCCCATTGTTGGGGTTAATCTTGTCTCTTAGCACCTGTGGAGCATTTGCTCTGCTGTTGATGGTCTTATTTTGCTTCTTCAAGGTAGGTCTTAGAACATCACTCCTAAAATTATTCATCTTAAAGAATTTTTGCAGGAGGTAATTTCTTTTGTAGAGTATCAGCACAGATAAGAAGTTGACGAAAGTTTCCCAGTTCAATAATACACTACTCCTACTAAGTTTTTTCCACTTTTTGCTGAACGTTGTGACGTTGTACCTCTGGCTAATAGGATATGAAAAGTAATATTAGGAAATATATTTTTATGAATTTTTTTTAAATGTGATTTCTTAAACTCTCAGACAAATTTTTTTGCAGATTTTGTCTCACCAATGATCCTTCAGTTGTCCATGGTGCAATAGCTTGTTGTGGCCACTTCATTATCAATTCTACATCATATCCAGCATCTGAAAAGTGATTATTTTATATATTTTATTGTTTTCGTCATACATTGTTGTGATGGAGCACCATTATTACTTTTATTTTCAGGAGAGCTCCATTTGTCATCTTTACATTATTTCTGCAAATAAATTTGTATTTTTATGTCACCCACTCCACTAACAGTGTTTATGTGGCATCCTATCTCATCGACATCACGCTGGGACTGCTTGCCATTCATGTTCTGATATTGTTCATCATGAGAAGTTATTCCGTCTCCAGAAATAGGTCTTCCATCGAAGAAAATATTTATCAGATGGCATGATTTCTAACGTTAATGCATTTTACATTTGCAACTGTTGCATGATAATTATTACTAGTTTGTTTGGAATATATTTTCCAGAGCATTAGAATTTGCCTCAAATTGTCTTTTGCATTTATGTTGGCATAAATCTCTACCAATGTGATATTTTGAAGATCTTTATTCATTGTGTTTCTTATCCATTCAAATCGTGTTTTTAATAAGCGACAAGTTTTAAAAGTATTCATAATAAATAAATGAATAATAATAATAATAATAAATTAAATGCAAAGTTTTCCTTAAGGTAACGTGAGATTTTTTTTTAAAAGCATGTCTCTCCGTAATTAATTGTATGGGGTTTGTCACTTGTCGGTAAAGATTTGATTACCAAAATAGCTAATGAGCGCAACGTTATGACATCTTATCGGAGGGTTGGTGGGTGCTATGCAGAGACGCAGAAAAATGTAACCGCATCGGGTCGGGGCTTATACTCTGCTACTCTGCTTAGAGTTGGTTAGTAATTATGAAATCAAGTAACTAATTTATGAAAGGGGTGAAATGAGGTGGTTGGTTGGAGAAGTGACGTGCAAAGGCTAACAGGCAACGACTTTTGTCAGTTCTACAGAGATTTGCAGGTTCATGAGGTAGGATTAGGGATGGAGTTGGGTACTAAAAGTGGCTGCATATGAGTTGGCTTTTGCCAACAATCGGTGAGATGCAACCATGCCTTACGAGAACGAGAGCACACAATGTTACCGTAGGAATTCAGTTTTCGTTTATTTGTACATCAAGTTTGTTTTATATATCAAATTGGTGACCACTCACTTAAAACTTGGTTTATTACCTTGCGATTGAGACAGTGTGAAGCCTTTTTCTTAAAATGATATGTGTTTTTGAATGTTTTTATTTTTTGGCTTTGTTGAATTAATACAAAAATATCCAATATTTTATAGATACTAATTTTTTTTTGATTATATAAACAACTTGTATGAGCGATGTTTGGCGTTGAGTGTGCTCATTGTTTTTGAACTATGGAATTTAAATTAATAAATACCGAATATGGCTACAGGCATGGATATATTGAGGACACTTTTGGGCACAAGCTAAGCACTCCGTTATGCTTTCTTTATTCAAAAGCAGGTACAGGGGTTTTTAATGAATGTTATTGATTTGTGTAGCCTAACGTTTAAGTAGACGAGCTGCTTTCCTGAAAAATTCGATTTTTATAACATTCTAATTTCTTATAGGATGCGTCCCATACCTAAGTAGAGATGTACTTGAAAGAATTAATTTTCTTCCTCAAATTATGCAGATGCCTGCAAGCCAATTGTTAGAATTATTCATTTTTAGATTCCAGCTTTTAATACAAATCGTTTTATTAAGTATATTTTTGTACTTAGTTGTGAGCACAGTGAGACATTGAAACGGTTTGGAAAGGGCCTTAATCACTTTACTGCCAATGAGGTAATGATGATAATTTGGGCTCAGTAGTAAATGTTTTATTGAAATCACAAT
This sequence comes from Hirudo medicinalis, assembly GCA_011800805.1. Lineage (NCBI taxonomy): Eukaryota > Metazoa > Annelida > Clitellata > Hirudinida > Hirudinidae > Hirudo > Hirudo medicinalis. The sequence continues at coordinate 61,681 of MPNW01000035.1, forward strand.
AAACATCTTCAGGACACACCAATATTTTGTTCCATTCAAGACCCTTGCACTGAAACTCCATCTAACTACAACAATACAAAAGGGGTTGCAATGTGGGGCAGAAATGGTAAAACCCAAGTAAGTTGTTATTATGACTAATGACACTGTTAATGAATGTGATGATTGGTGAGATATTTTCTTTCAATTGTTTGTTTGATCAGTAAATTCTTAATTTTTGTAGATGAATGCTGAACAGTACATGACTTTCATGGAAAATGTTAAACCAGATTGGTTCCAAGCACTCAGTGATTCTGAAACATCAACACTCATTGGAAAGAAAAGACTTAGAAAATGTGTTGATAGAACTTTAAATTATTTGGACGAATGTTTCGCTAAGATGTCTGCATCTGAGGTTTAATCAGTTTTTATAATGTCTCATTTGTTCCTCCTTATGGTCAAGCTGTTTTATTATTATTGTAAATATTTAATTGTTATAATTAGTTATTTGATGGTTTATTCATAACTATTACTTCTGAAGAGACTTTCCAAAGCAAAAATAATTGGTTCATTGGTGGGGGGTCACGACAAGTCAGAGATGATCAGATCTGCCACTGAAACTGCCAAGAGGGATGTTCATGGTTGGATTCAATTTTCCAGACTTATTTTTATGTACTGAATTAGGCTACTATTTCTTCCCAATGAAAAGTGATTTGATTTATTTATATTAATTAACATTAATGCCTGTTAAACATTCAGTTTGTCTAAAATTTTTGTATTTACAAGTTTTTGGCCAGAATGATGGGCATTTGCACATTACTTAAATACAATTCATTTAATGTTTGTATATCATAAATAATTTGCTGGATCATGAACATTGTTTTTGTTAGGTTTCTACTTGGAGGGCTTTCATAATCTTGGACCTGCATCAGAAGCATTTGATATGAGGACAGCACGAGATGTTATTGTCTCAGCTCTGGTGAGGCTCAATTTTAAGAAATATTTAGGATGCACTTAACTTTGATTTAATTTTATTTAAGAAATTGTTTTTGACAATTTTCTAGGATGTTCTTCCATCTTCAAAAGTAAGGATCCTTCCTGGAATCTACTCTCCTCAGCAAGTGATTGAAGCATATAAGATGGGCATCGATGTGTTTGATAGCTCGTATCCTTAATCAAAATAGTGGCTTGATTGAAGTAATTTACTGAATTGTCTGCTGGGTGACGATGGTGATATTTTCCATACGTATTTACCCTAACCACTAAATAGATACCCATGTGCTTGGACTGAAGCTGCTGGTGCTTTGAATTTCAAATTGAGTCTCACAGAATCAGATGAGCCTTCTGATAATGAAGATAATGTTTTATTCCTTGATTTGGAAAGGTGAGGTTGTTTCCTATTAAAAGATCAAATTAAAATTGAAAAAAGTTGGAAATTGAAAAAAATGAAAATTTTCGGTACATTTTTGAAGTGAATAAGTTTGCTTTCTTAAAGAAAATGTTGATATTTCTCTGAACCGGCAATTCTATAAATTTCAGTTACGCAAGGGACTTTTCCCCATTAGTGAAGGATTGTACCTGCTATACCTGCAAACAACATCCTAGGGCCTATGTTAGACATCTTCTCAACACATCAGAGCTATTGGGAAAGATTCTTTTGACAATGTTAGAAGTTTTCAAAAACCTTATTGTCTTATATTTTTATTATGTTGCATTTCGTCCAGATTACCAATCATGTGATAATTTAACAAAATTTATTATCTTGCTTGATATTCCTCAGACATAACCTCCACCAATATTTGGAGTTCTTCAGCATGCTCAGAGAAGCAGCATCCAAAAATCTTATCTCCAACTTGGAAAGGAATTTGAATTCCAGGAAGACACCAAAAATCCCGGTCATGACTAGTGCACCCAATGACGTCAATCATGATGAATGAAACCATGTTTAGCAGAGATTCTCTCATTCCTCACTTTTTTGAACAACCTCAGTGTTTTATTAATTTTTTAAAATTATTTTTAGGAATATCTTATTAAAAAACATTTTTACAACCTCCGAACAATTTCATCTTTGTGTGACCTTGAGGACACTCTTAATTCCTGATTGGATCACATGGTCTTTGATTTATATCTTATGTAATATATTAAGAACTGGGGTTTCAACTTTTCATAGGTCCATGTTTTAAATGTTTGCGATGCCTTATTGCATGAAATTTCTACATAAATCATTAGCGTGTTCCTAAGCTTCAGATAAAGTAATGCTGAATGATTTGAAAAATGATAAAATACAATTTATTTCGTTAAATTGCTTTCCCTAAGAATGGTCTTTTATGAGTATTAGAAATTGATGGGTTTTTCACCACTAATAGGAATATTGGAAATTTAATGAAATTCACAGATCTATGTCTGTCTAAAGTGGTAATAAATAAAAAAATGTTAATCTTGAGAGTCCATCAGCAAAGTTGACTAAAGTCTATAAATTTGTTTCGTTTATCCGTACATGGAAAGGTTGTAGCCGCCATTTGAAGCCGTGGAGCCACCTTGGCCATAGAAGTCGGAGCCAATGCCGAAGTAATCTCCGAATCCATCGGAAGATTTGGACTGGGTGAGCTCTTGCATTGTGTCAAAAATGTTGATCTTGAAAGGACTTCCAGGGACTTGCTGACCTGACCATTTGACCTCGAGAATGTACAAACCCACCTCACTCGGGTTATATTTGCAGAAAACTCTTCGAGGGTTGCTGGGATCTCTTTTCATTTCAATCCTAAACGTATCTGAAAGAGTAATTAAGTTTGTTTGAATTCTGGAATTTAAAGTTAAGGTAAATAACGATTATCGACTAAACCGAATGCTCAAAAGAGTTATAAAATTTCAATTACAAACTAAAATAGTAGTTATCTCAAAGATTTCAAACGTTGGTGAGGAAATTATTGTAGTGGCTCACGATGTCGATATATTGACATTGTATACTGTGACATTAAACGAACCTTTCTTTCCCCTCATGCGAACATTCAGTTGACCAGGGCCAGCGCCCGTGGTGTCAATGATGAAGTTACTGTTAAAAGTAGCCAACACCCCATTTTGAATTCCATCTCCAGTAACGACCACTCTGTTCGAATCGATAAGTGCATTAACTCTGATATCGAAAGGGGAACCTGAAACAGTCAGTAAAACGACGCATTTAGTTCGTAATTAATTTGTGCGATAGTAATTTAGGACCGAGTGACTAAACCAGAATTGTGAGCGTATTTAGATGCACAAATTAGACACAACATACAAAGATATCATACGAAGTTAAATTGTCAATTTAAGCTGCACCAACCAGGCACGGGCACTCCTGCGTAGTTTAACTGAAGGGCATGAAGTCCTGCTTCTTGAGGTGTAAAAGAGACATTGAATCTTCCCTGGTTGACTTCTTCGATTTTGCAGTTGATGAAATTGTTTGGACTTTGACAAACTGCTCTCAGTTCATCTTAGTGAATTTGAAACATAATTTATGCAAAATTATCTTGGTTATATCCGACCATGTCAGTTCATACCTTTTCCAGCATTTGTGGCATCAACCATGATAAATATGGGAGTTCCTATGCTTCCTCCCATTTGAAGGGCATCTCCAGTTACGATAACCTTCGACGGATCCGTTGAGGGAAGTACATTGACCTTGAATGGAGAACCAGGGATTGGCTGGTCCGACCATGTCACATTCAATAAGTAAGCACCTAAAGATGATGGACATCATTAACGTCAACTTTTTAATTTAACAAACCTACAAATGATTCTAACATTTGAAAGAATTTGATTGATTTGAAAACACAAATCAAGTAATTACCGAGAACTTTAGGAACATAGTTGCAAGAGTATCTGCCGTCTCCAACTTTGTTACATGACACATCGACTGTGTTTGAAAGGCCAATCAATTGCGCTTGCAAATGTCCTGGTTAATTAAAGTTACTTTATTCACATTGTCCGGAGTAAATTCTTGAAATAAATGAAAGAATGATTACTCACCACTTCCAGCATTGGAAGCATCAACTGCAAAGTTTGCCACTTTTTGTGCAAATGCTGTGGTCAGACCTGGTCCAATAGCTACAACTTTCTGTGGCAGTGGTTGAGAATCTTTTCTCGGAAGTAAAGGAGCGGAATTTACGGGAGGATCAACAAAACTGGCATATTGTTTATTAGCGCCGTGTAGTTTCCAGTCATTTATTTTGGCAACATTTTCCAACACATTTATCTTGAATGGAGATCCAGCAACCAGAAGTCCTCCACACATGATTGACAACAAATGTATTCCTGTTTATAGAAACAGAAAGATTAAGATCACTAACAAATTATTAACATGACCTCATCAAGCCTACACTCGAGACTAGTTGTTGAACAAATAAAACAATATATTTAAAGAGCACCTGGTTTAGTGATTGTGTATCTTCCTCTGTATTTGACACTTCCAACCTTTTCGAAGAGAACATCCACGAATTCATCCAATCCAAAGAGCATAGCAGAAGGCTCATCTACAATAATCCACACTTTTCACTAAAACCGAATTATGAAATATGAAATATTGCGGAATACCTTGACAGTTGTCAACGTAGAACTCAGAGGGAACATTCAAATGAGCAATGTCAAGTCCTGGGCCGCTTGCCACAGCCTTGCTGAAAATCGTCAGTTTTTTGGCCATAGAGCCATTTTCATCTTCTCTGTATGGATTGGCGGACACTTTGAGTGCGGGTGAAGGTATGATGTATTGATTGCTACCAGGATCAAAATAAGCTGTTTGTAGCATGCCTGGATCCGGTTCGACAATCACACGGAATGGAGAACCGGCAATCTGCAAGCCATTGATCGAGATGCTCAGCATGTAAAGGCCTGTAATAAGTAAAATAATTGACTTTTAATAGCAGTTGATGGGAGGTTTGTATTGTTTTGCTTTACCTGGACTACTGGGCGTGTAAGAACATTTGTATTCGTTGTCGGCAACTTTAAGACATCTGACAAACACATCGCATTCTGCACTAGACATTTGAATCTCAGGATCAGCTGAAGAAATTGAAAAAATAGGCACTGCTGCTTTCCAAACATTTCCATTTGAAAAAATTCTGTTGAAATAAGTATGAACCTGGCATTGAACTGAGTGAAAATTCTGCCAGCCTGTTGGTTGTTGCAATGTAAAGTCCAGCTCCAGTAGCAACGGGGATCATTGAAGAGGAATGCTGGGAAATTCCACCAATGGTGGTGATCTTTTTGATGACAGGAATCAATGGAGGAGGTTGGGCAATGGGAATGCTTGGTTGGACAATGTTCGGTTGTGTAGTGGCAAGTTGTTCGTCTACAGTAATTCTGAACGGCGAGCCTTCTATTTGAATTCCATTGCAACTTAAGTTCAACAGGTAAACACCTGTAGCATACAAAGAAATGTAATAACAACAATTCAAAGTGTTTAATAAATTTTGAACTAAACATGAACGCTCAATTTCCGACATAAGAATACATTTTTAAAGCAAGAAGGTTTCAACTTGAACTGAGCGAACTTAACAAATACCTGTTTTCTCAGGTCGATAAGAACATTTGAACCTTCCATTTCCAAGGTTAGCAACAGTCACTGGAACATTTCCCGAAACTCCAGTAAGCAGTATTTTTGGTTGACTGTCACAACATCCGTCCACTATAAATTCAGAAACTTCATTGAGTTTGGCAGTGACAAGTCCACCACCAATGGCAACAGGAACACTGGGTTCGGGATTTATTATGAGGAACTGATGAGGTTGTTCTTGCGGTGAAGGTTCACCAGGTACATTTATCTTGAAAGGCGATCCTCGGATGTGTTGGTTGTTGCAAAGTATGGTCAGCTGATATTCGCCTGAAAGTTTCATAATCACTTGTTTCTCTTATGACGTATGTAATGAAGAGATGAAATTAATTTATGAATGGATTAAATTTATTTCTTTAATTCAATGTGCTTATGTGATTAATCGGCTTTTGTTATTACAGCCTATCGTCTCATTTTAAAATAAAACCTATTTAAATATTTATCCCCGATAATTAAAATTTAGTCTTGCTAAATTCAACTGAGTCAAACCTGGGAGGTGGGGCATGTAAGAGCACAGATATCTTCCACTACCAATGTCCAGAGTTCTCACCAAAACTTCTCCTCCTGCTCCTGCCATTTGAACCTGAAGACAACCTGAAGAAATCGAGGACCACAATTCAATTTAAAGCATCTCATTTACAGCTGACTACTTTCAACATTTCCAATCAATTGCGCTAAGAACAAACCTGCTGGAGCTCCATCAATGATAAACTCTGCGACCTGATTTATGCATGCCCTATCCAATCCAGATCCAATGGCAACGATGGCTTTTGAAGTTGAATCGTGTAGGGCTTCGGGCACCTTCAATGGTTCGGGCACTGCCACCTTGAAGGGTGATCCTGCTACCTGACACCCTCCACATGAAATACTCAAGAGATAAACACCTGTGAGAGCAAGATCGACCACAATTTTTTTTTTTTGAAAGACATTAACAATTTCGAGCAAAAAATGTCTCACCTGGCGTTTTTGGGACATAGGTGCATTTATATCTCGATGGACCAATGGAGATTGATTTGACATCTATATCTTCTGACAATCCTGTCATTTTTATTTCGGGCACATCTGATAACACATATTAAGTTGCAGTAAAACATTTTCTGCTTTTAATCGTGGCACTAATACGACGTACCACAGGAACCATCAATCAAGAACTCGGCAACTTTATTTACGGAAGCCTCGGAAAGTCCGGGTCCAATTGCAACTGCACACTTAACAGGTGGAGGAAGAGGTGGGGGTTCCAAACATCCAACAACAACTTTGTATGGAGAACCGATTGCCTGAATGTCGCCGCACGCAACATTCATCAAATAGATTCCTGAATCAAAAATATAGGAGACTCCGGATTTAAGAGCGACATTAGTTTTTTTAACGTCTAATGAATTGATTCTCAGAAGTAAACAAAAGAAATTCTAATGCCTCACCGCATGCCTCTGGGGTGTAAGAGCATTGGTAAACTCCTACCCCTACAGGTTCAGCCTTGACATTCACATCTCCAGCTGCACCAACCATAGTAATATTTGGCTGGCCTGATAAAATAAATAACCGAAAAATAAAAAATGACCAACAAATCATAATTCAATCATGTTCAACTGACATGGTACTCCCTCCAAGGTGAATTTGGCAACCTGTCCCGCTTGAGCCAGACTTAGACCTTGTCCATAAGCATAAGGTCTCTGAACTAAAACTGGCATGACTTCCATCCCAGCAGACTGCACATTTACCTTGTATGGGGAACCAGGTATTTGCATGCCACAACACCTTATCAGAAGCATGTACATTCCTGTAAAATGTAAGGAGGCATCAGACGAGTGCATAACTGATGGAATTACAAAGAATAACAACACATCATCTTGAATCCGACTGACAAAACTAACCTGGAGTATTGGGTATGTATGAGCACCTGAATCTGCCATCGGCAATTTTGGAGATTTGAACGGGGACATCCTGGGTGGAGCCATACATTTGTATGGAGAGTTGAGCTGCAAAGTACAAATGGTTTATTTTTTACTTCTTCACATATATATTGTATAAATTAACCAATGTTTATATATTAACTCATTTAAATGTAAAATCTTATAAAATGCTATAATAAAGTCCAATAAATGTAAAAACCGCTAATTTATCACAAACGCCTTACAATCAGAACACCCGTCGACAATGAATTCTGAAAGTTTTCCAAGTTGGGCTTCTGAGAGTCCTGAACCCACAGCAACAACTTTAGAGGCGTCGCATTTCGGTGGAGTCGATTGATCAACCACGTCAATGGCAAATGGAGATCCAGCAATTTGATTGCCACAGAGGCTGATGTTTAACATGTATCGTCCTTAACAAGAAACTTAATTATAATTAAAGACCTAGCATAGAACATGAGAAAATAAAAATTTGAAAAACTGAAAACATCAGACTCACCCATGACAAGAGGGATGTATGAGCACCTGAATATTGAGGGGAAAATGTGGGAAATATTCATCGGGACAGCAAATCCTCTTGGATCTAACAACTGTACCTCTGGCTGGACTGCAAGGTCACACGTTCAAAGGTCAGAGAAAAAATCGGAGGCCGCAGTAATTAAAGGCTCACAATTATCTCCTGCAGCAGAACCATCAATAATAAATTCCGATTGGCTGTTCACAACTCCGCCACTGATTCCTGGTCCAATGACCAATACCCTCTCAGGGAAGCACTGTTCAGCCTCTTCTGTCACGTTGACAGTGAAAGGAGAGCCACAAACGGGCATCCCTCCAACGGCAATGGCTATGGAGTACATTCCTTTGATGGGAAAATGAAATGATTTCAAAACATATTTTGATCATTTTCACTCATTATTTTGATTAATGCTACAATAATGTTAACTATCATACGTGCACCAATTATGAATCTACAATAGCATTCGTATATATTTCCAAGGAATATCTTTAGAATAAAATATAACGAAATACCTGCAACAGGTGGATAAAAGACGCATTTATATCTTGATTCTGTCTCCCTTGTGGTGACAACTCTTACTGGACCCGTGGGACCTCTGCAATCAACCACCGGTGCACCTAAAAGCCAATTAAACAACAGGTGAAATCCAGTCATAAAGTTAATATTACTCTATGACATGAATTGCCAAATATTCACTAGAAAAAACAATTTTTTGTTGCTGAAAACAACCTGAAAAAACTCCATCAACGACAAACTCGGCCCTTTTGTTCCTCGACACCGATATCAGACCCTCCCCTACGGCCACAGCAGCACAAGTCGGAAGCGGAACTGCTTGGGGCAAAACGGTCACTTTGTAAGGTGAACCAATGATGTTCACTCCTCCGCAAAGTACGCTGACCAGGTAAACACCTGAACAAACATTAGTTATAAGTTACTTAGCGATTACTATATAATAATTATAATGTGAATGTGAAAGTCTCGATATTTCCTCACCAGCTTTCAGAGGTGTATACGTGCATCTGAAGTGCGTCTCATCAACTCTGTCGCACTGAACTGGAACTTCACCATCAGTACCGATCATGATAATTCTTGGTGTATCTTGAAATGTAATACATTATCATACCGACAAAAGTTAAAGTCTTATTTCTGAGTTGTGATTAATAATAACGTTACACTTATTATAGTGAATCATTATTATGCTTACCTGCAGATCTTCCTTCAATGATGAACTCGGCCAACGTTTGTTCATACACGGTTCCCAATCCTGGTCCAGAGGCCACCATGTTCTTACCGCAGGGCACAGAGGGAGGCGCAAGATTTTCGGCAGTTACCTTTACTCTGAATGGAGATCCGCAGACATTTATGCCTCCTGTGACAATGCTCAACAGATAGATTCCAGGTGATGTAGGTATGTAGGAACAGAGATATCTTGAGCTAGCGACCTTTGTTGACTGCACGACGACATTGCCATCTGGGCCAACCATATTTATCACCGGCTCCTGCAGGGCTCCATCGACGATGAACTCGGCGACCTTATTAATGATGGCTTCACTCTTTCCAAGTCCAATGACGAGTGTGGAACATTCTTCCACTTTTGGAAGTGTAGGTTGTTCGAGCACAAAGATTGGTTCAGGTGCCACCATCACTTTGAACGGAGATCCGTCGATTAAGTTCCCGTTGCAGGTGATGTAAATGAAATACGGACCTTTGGAAGTTTAAAGAATGGGTGCAAAAATTGTTCCTCGCTTCAACACTTTATTTTCTTAATTACTGTTTGTTTTCGTTGACATTCACAAATTTGAGTTAGTGGTCATTGATTGACCCTTTAAATTGTTGAAAATAATAACATGAAATAAATACATGCGATCATTTAAATGCTTCCTATAATTATCGTAATTGATTGATTGTCATGTAGAATCAACTCACCTGGCTTTTGAGGAGTATAAAAAAACTTGTGAAGGTTGAAGTCATTGTATGAGTTGACAGGTATAACAGGTACTTCGTTGTCCGGACCAATGATCTTGGCCCTAACATTTTCTGAACATTATAATCAGTTCAGATTAACTGACTGTTACGTAATTTCTTTCTCGTTAAACTATCACCAACGATGTCATCTTATGTCAACAACGCAGGCCATGTTGATGAGTAAGTTGTACAGCACTAATTAACATATATAACATGAATAATAATAAACACTGATAAGCATTAATTAAGCACTGGTAAGCACTGATTAAACACTGTTAAGCACTCGTACAGCATTAATCTATAATTCGAAATTATTTTTGTACGTTAATCTACCTGATGGAGATCCACTAAGAACATAGAACTCGGCCACTTCGTTGAGACGTGCAACAGAGAGACCCAGTCCAGATGCAGAACATTTTCTGGGGGGCGAGGTAGGGGCAGGAGGGGTAGGAAGGACAGGAGGGGTAGGAAGTACAGGAGGGGTAGGAAGGACAGGTGGGACAATAGGGGCAGGACAGGCAGGAGGGGCAGGGCACTGAGAAGGAAGTTGTTGGTTGATAAAGAACCTCACAGCAGTGCCATTGATTGGAAAATAGTCAAGAGGAGCATCGTCGTAATACATTTTCATGCTGTAGTCACCTGGATTGAACAATTACATTTAGTAAAATAATAAAAATGATTGTTAAGGAAATGACAAGTAAAACCTTCGACGCCAGGAACGAAGTCTACTTTGTATTTTCCATTTCCGCTTTCAGAGATGTTGGTAGGAACGATTCCATCAGGTCCAATCAAATTAATTCTCAAATCGCCTGGATGAATATTTAATTACACAAATTTCTAAAAATGCCATTTCACCAGCGACAAGCCATTTTCAATCACAATCTTTGTCCCACCTGGTCCAGCTTCAGAGCAATCAATATCAAAACATTTCCTCTCATTGACCATCAGAGGCATCCTGCAGTTGTGATCCAAAAGTGCATCCCATCCGCCTAACACCTTCACCTTCGCAGGAGACGTCACTTTGGCTGTGAATGGACTGCCTGCAGAAAAATCCACGTATCGGTTTTACACAAGTTCCATTTGGATTGTAAACTTATTTAAAATATAAAACGTACCAGTGATTTCCTTGCCATTCCATAGAACGGTGATAATATAGAGACCAGTTTCAATGGGAGTGTAAGAAACTCGAGTGACCTTACCCGCCTGATCTTCATCGAGGTTCACTATTGCCAAAGTGTTCGGTCCTTCGTATAAATCAAAGGTTAATATTCGTCTTTACATAGTTAATGAAACATAAATACCAAAAGAAGAATTAAACGATGATACCTTTTACTGTCACGTCCAGTCTTCCTTGATTACCTTTTGTTTCAACAACAAAATTTGTCAGCTTGCCTTCGATTCCTGCCAAGAGACCATCTCCATGGGCGATGGGCATGAAGTCATCACCTATCTGCTGATGTACAGGTGTACCTAACAGGTGATAAGAGAAATAATTGATTATTACAATAATGATGGTCATACAATTAAATTATTATTATAATGTATATTATAATTAATATTATAACTGATTTATGAAACTAACCTGGTACTTTCAAGCCCCCATAGATAACATTAATCGTATGCAAGCCAGCTAATCGTGGAATATAAGTGATTCTTTGACCGTTTGAGAGAGACTGCTTTGATATTGACACAGGTGAATCTTTGCTATCAAATACTTCCACTTCCAGTGCTGCCTTTCCAGCTCCAGTGAGCAAAACTAATTCAAAAGGAGTGTCACTTTAATTTTCTGAAAGAACTCATTAAAAATATTTGAAACTCACCTTCGAATGAAAGAGATTGGTCAACCACACCTGTCTTTGAGGCATGGATGACAACAAAACTTGGATCAAATACGTCAGTGAGGAGAGGACTGCCCGCGATTGGTCGGCCAGAATAAGCGGCATCAAGTTTGTAAGTCCCTTGTTAAGATGGAACATTGAAGTCATTACGAATTATTATGAATATATTATACGCTTTCAATGTACTTTACTATTCAAATCTTTTTATGCTACTTTTGGCAATTATTGTACCTGCAGTTTTAGCAATGTACACGAGCTTGGTTGAACCATCCAAATCATTGGAAATGTTTACGGTTTGTACCTCGCCATTTAAGTCTTTAAAAAAAGATGAAAAAGATTCTTTTATAATTTTTACCATTTAAATCATGAGACTTAAAGCAACATATCAGCACATGCACGAGCATCACTTGATAAGATAAATAATTATTTAATTGAAACCAGGACAAACTTTTAGCTTCAGCTTTGATTTGAGATGGATTAACAACGAGTCTTTCGCTGCTGAGGAGCGCCACAACGGGTTGTCCAACTGGCACCGAACCTTCTCCTGATATTGGCAGCAATTTTAACTGATCAGCGGGGTTCATCACTTGGAATGTGAATGGAGAACCTAAACAAATAAAATGGAATGCTATATCGAGTTTAAAAATTAATTTAACAATTTTAGTGGGGGCCAAAAAAAAGACGGCAGAAAGTTAAATATTAACCTGGGACGTTGTCAGAGTTTAACTTGACTGTCGCCATGTGAACTTGAGCCATCACCGGAACAAAGGTGTACCTGGTGACATTGGCCGACACCTGTCTTGCATGGGTGAGCACTTCGGTCCCTGAACATTCGACGTGAACTTCAATATTTCCTTGTCCAGCCCTGCTCGTGTCCACATCAAATCCTGCTTCCATGCCAACGTGGTTCTGATTGGTCAGGTTGGTTACAGCAACTCGACTTGCGTCGTAGACGAAGCAGGTGTGTGGAGTCCCGGGAACCATCGTATTTCCATACAAGACCTCTATTAAATGCGACCCAATGGATACCGGCAGAAACTCAATGTTGAATGATCGTGAACCTCTCTTCACTTGACAAGGAACGTTCCTTCCTGAGGCGTCTGCAAATGCACGAACATGACAGTTAGAAGGATGTTTGTGATATTGAAAATGTTATGCTTTTTTAAATAAAATATAAGTATTTAAATAACTTCCTGATAGAACATTCTTTACCAGCGGTACAAACTCGTAATAATGTATTCTTTTAAGTAATGATTATACTTATATTGACTGTTATTATGTTTAATAATTATTATAAATATTAAATAAAATAATTAATTTTATTATGATCATTTGTTTACTTTAGCCATCTCATTGTAAAGCTGACCTTTAACTCGGCACGTGACTGCATCATCATCCACTGTCGTCAGAACTGAATTTTTGTTGTCTCCCATTTCAAGTTCAAATGCCACAGGAATGTGTATGGGTTTGTACTTGACGGAATCCCAATGGATGTACATGCTCTGTGGATCGAGGAAGTCAACCGTTGCTGGTGATCCTATACGAGAATTTTACTTTACTTTTATACAAATATCTTGATAAATATAATTATTGTTATTGTAATTGTTAATTATTATTATTATTATTATTATTAATTAATAACAATTACCAAGGACTGCTTCTCCTGCATAGTTTAAGTTGACAGTATGAGGAACATTCTCTGAGGCAAGAAATGTCACTGTATAAATGCCATGGGTTGATGTGACCTGCGCCATTGGTTTGGTTCTTTGCCCCCTGACATCCACATTTAGAGGGGCTTTCGGGTAGCCACATCTTGTTGCATCAACTAAACAATGTGATTTTAAATAATCATATTTTATGATGCATTCTGGAAATAAAAAAAAAATCAAATATCGAATTCGAACCTTCAAATGAAACAGGTTTACCGACAACACCCATTGGAATGTGTCCCAGCCTAACTAGCGATGGATCAAACACGTTGACTGTGAAGGGACTTCCTTGAATTCCTGATCCAGCATATTTCACACTGATTCTGTGTAGACCTGTGAGTCAGAGATGAGGTTATCAGAGTACAATATCTTGTATTTATAATTATCAGAGTACAGTCTAATCGACATAAGTTATAAATTATTCATTCATTATTGATATTATTATTCTTGAAAAAAAAGCTAAGAGTTTCTAGATTTGGTTCCAGTTGATAAGATTTTTAGGATTGAGTATCTGTAATTGATCCTTTTAACAAGAAAACAACAGGTATTCATTGAAAAGGTTTATAAACTAGCCAGGTTCATGTGGAGTGTAATCAATTCGATAGCCGTTTGAACTTGTAGCCATAACCTGACATGGGATGATGTGTCCTCTGGCATCTTCAATGGATCGAAATAAAACGCTTTTAAATGAATACCTTTTCGAAAATATCAAAATTCAACATGACAAAAATCCTATTTAACCAATAATTTTTTCAATTAGTAGGATATTAAGAATGGATGCAGGATAATAAGATCAAATTAAATCCAACCAACCATTGATGATAACTTCGAGTGAGGAATCTTTGGACGGAGGATTGTTGGTGATCACGTTGAATGAAGTAGGAATATTCGTTTTTGCCAGTTCAAGACCCGGTCCTGAAGCAGTGGCCCTTGATCCATCAGTCACGTAGACGTCGAAGGGGCTTCCTGTGATAAAAAGTTAATCATTATCATCATAGTGGTTTTCCGTTTTAAGTGGCAAAGTTTAAGACATGGTTGAACATTTCAAACCTGCAAGTTCAACTCCATTTAATTTCACGGAAACATTGTGAATGTCAGCCACTTGAGGTGTGAAACCGACATCGAACGATCCTCCTCCTAACCCTTTTATGGCGGCGGGGACAATTGCTCCGTGAACTGTGACGTACACTTCGAGAGACCCCACACCAGCATTGGAGGTGTTTACTGGGCAAATAATGGTTGGTAGTTACAATTTGTTATCGCGTGAAACATTATTATAATCAAATGATTATAGCACACCATTGAAATGTGCCGTCCTGGCAATCGAAGCTGATTGGATGGTGGACAGATGGGCCATGGAAGGATCAAAAGCTTTGCTTATAAAAGGACTGCCTTGGATGTTTTCTCCAAAATATAAAACTTCAATCGTGTAATCCCCTAGAAATGATCATGAATATCATGCAAGAGTAATGAATATAAGATGAAATGATTTATGCAAACCTGCTCTGTGAGGGGTGTACTCCACATTGAATTGATCTCCGTTTTCAATTAGTCTGTGTGTAACGTCTTTGTAATCAGGCCCTAAAATGAAATCATTTCACATCAGTAATTTATGACTAAGAATACAAAAAATGAAACCCCACCTGTGATGTTAACCCCAATGTCGTTGTATGAAGCTGCAGGAGCTCTGAAAGTGAAAGAAGCAGGTTGATGACAAGGAACCACTCCCAAGCCATCTCCACGAATGATGACCTTAGATGGATCAATTGATATGAACGTGCTCGGACTACCTGTAAATGTTCATTAATGTTTCACATAATGTGAATTTCTGCACCGCTATCGTTAAGTAAGAATAGATTGTCTTTTGAGTGAAGCTACAAACCATAGATGCTTTCATTGTTGAGTGAAGCTGTTACTCTGTGAGTTCCAGGCTCAGTGGTGACGAAGACGACTTCGAATGTACCACTGCGAGATGAAACGTTGGTGAGCAGTGGTCTGCCCGATGGTTGGATGATGTTCACGTCCAAGTTTCCATCTCCTGAAGCCTTGGCATCCACTAGAAGTCATGCAATGTAGCTTAACATATATAGTGTTATTATGAGTGTTGGGTCTTTCGTATTTAAGTCAACTTCAAAAGCAATAGAAACTCAACTTTATTTTACATATTTAACACCAGACAACGCAACAATTACCAACTCAAACGTACCATACGAGTACCGAGAACTCGAAAATAACAACCCCTTATATACAACACCAGTACAGTCCATCCCAGTGCTGTACTGTACGTCACAACAATAAGTGAGTCATAACTTTGTTAGTGCCTAGCTCAGGAGACATTTCCTTTTTCCAATTTTTGGGGGAAAAGTCATTTCGTCGAAGTAATATTTAATGTTCTAATAAGATTTGGTTTATCATCAATTGTCTATAATTGTAAATAATCTGTAAAAGTATGCCAATATTAATCTTTTACCCTGCAGTGAGCTCTGCTTTCCAACTTTACAGAAAGGAGGAACGTTAAGTCTGGCTGTTGACGGATCCCAAACTCTGACAGGGAATGGTGATGAAGGCACGTTTTGGCCAAAGTAGAGCACCTTGACGTTGTGCAAACCTGAAAAGGAGAATTTTATTAACAACTCTATTGGTTTTCCAACAACAATCAATATTCGTACCGATTGTTGTAGGGGTATATTCAACTCTGAATGTACTTGCATTTGTTTCTGTGATCCTGGTAACCAGCTCGTTATTATCAGGACCTTAAAAACAAGACAAAAATTATTTTAAATTTTTTTGCGATTGCATGTACTGACACGTCGAGTGAGGATTCTAAACAAAATAAATTGAATTTAAGTTAAATATTCTTAAAC
The DNA here is from genome assembly GCA_011800805.1 of Hirudo medicinalis. Taxonomy (NCBI): domain Eukaryota; kingdom Metazoa; phylum Annelida; class Clitellata; order Hirudinida; family Hirudinidae; genus Hirudo; species Hirudo medicinalis. Next base: position 78,044 of record MPNW01000035.1, read on the forward strand.
GAATAAGAAAAACAATAAAGTATTTATAGAAACAATTTAAAATAAATCAACAAACCGATAACTGATATGCCGACGTCGTTCTGCTGTGCCACAGGTGCAAACACAGTGAACGAAGTCGGTACTCCTCGTTTCACAACTCCCAGTCCATCACCACGCACTGTCACCTTGTTCAGATCTGTGGCCAGGAACCTAAAGGGGCTTCCTGGTTAATTATACAGAATAATAATTATTATTGTTATATAATATTAATAATATATTATTATTATTATACATGATATATATAACGATATATATGTTTATGTAATCATAATATTAAATGATCATATTACTAAGCTGTTACAACTTGATATATTATTAAGTAATATTACATTCACTTAAAATAAACAAACCTGGAACATTCTCCTTATTAAATGTGACGGTGATCTTGTATTGGCCAGCTTCCTGTGGGATGCTCGATACTTCAAACTTTCCTGCACCGATAGGCACAACGTTGTTTTGGATGTTTTGACCAGAGGGACTCGTGATTCCGATCTCCATTGTACCTTCCCCAGCGTCGTTGGCGTCCACTAAAATTAAAGATATGGGAATTTGTTTTTCAAAAACGAAAGTTAATACGTCCATATGCTTAAAATCATGAAAGGGTAAAACTACCGTTGAACACATTCGACACTCCAACACGTCCCGATCTTATGTTGGAAACAATAACTTTGCTTGAATCCCACGCTTTACAAACGTAAGGGCTGCCAGACAAGGCCAATCCAAAGTAGTTTATGTCGACTCTGTGGTCTCCTAAACAAAACAATCAAGGAGGATTTTTTAAGGACTGGATAAAATGTAAGTGTCAAGCCAATTCATCATCTTGCCTGCAACGTTTGGAGTGAAATCAACTTTGAAGTTGTTCGGAGTCGTTTCATTCATCCTAAAGGCAACTTCTTTTCCATTTGGAGCTATAAAAGCAATGAGTTTGTCTTAATTAGGAGAAGCAGCAAATAGGTGCAGAAGATTGCAAACATGAAATCATGAGCACAAACCATAAATGTAGACCTCAACGTCCCTCTCCTGAGCACCAGGGGCGGTAATGAAAAAGGAGGTATTAGTATTGACCTTCACAAGACCAAACCCTTCACCTTTGGCATTTGCTCGTGCCAAGTCAATGACGTTGAACTGGAAAGGACTTCCTTGAAAATAATTGTTACGTCATTCGATGTAATTCCTCTGGTCAAAACATTCAACGTAACGACCAAAAGAATTAAATTTGTCTAAAACTAACCATTAACATTCTCCTGGTTGAATGTGATGTTTGCCTTGTGCAGACCGCTTTCTTGTGGAATGAAGGAAATAACAAAAAGTCCAGGACCGAGTGGAACGACATTATTCGGAACACTCTGACCAGAAGGACTTGTGATGCTGATCTCCATGCTGCCTTCTCCTGCCATGCTTGCATCAACTGGAGACCAAATGTAAAAAGTTAATATTGAAGCTCCTGTACAAAAGACAAGCTTATTATTCTGCTCTACTCATAAAGTATGCATTATAATGATAAACATTATAATTATAAATTACAATAAATACGCATGTAATTCAGATATAAAAAAAAAAGTAAGAATAATAGTAAGAAATTACTGTTGAAAGATGTTTGAATTCCAACTCTCCCCGAAGATATTTTGGTGGTTGTGACTTTACTGCAATCCCAACATTTGGCCGTGAAAGGACTGTAATTGATTGGCTTCCCAAACGCTGCTATCTCAATGAGGTAATCACCTACAAGAAATTACTTTTGTTTCAGAGAACTAATCACTATTTACCATTTGAACTGATTCTGATTTTAAGTACTCAGTGTAAATTATCGGGACTTAATGATAATAAAATTATTTACTGTTGATCAAATATCTTGGTGAAAAAAGACCATTTAATAAGAATCTCTTTACCCGGAATAGTTGGAGTGTATTCTACTTTGTAGACTCCAGATCCCTGCTCACCCACACGATATCGGATATCGGCGTTTTTTGGACCTGATTACGATTCGAACGTAACATGCAACATTACCGTGATAACATTTTTTTACGATATTCGAACAAACCCGTTATTCTGATATTGAGGTCACCCTCTCCAACCCCTGCAGAGGTGATGAGGAAACTCGTGGCTCGATTGCACTTGACCAGATCCAGTCCTTCTCCTCTGGCATTAACCTTGCTCGGATCGTTGACTTGGATGGTGAATGGAGTTCCTGAAATGATTAAATTAATTGGTAATCGCAGCTCGAAGATATTTTAACTTGATGGAATACAAACCATTGACAGGTTCGTCATTGAAATTGATGTTTGCCAAGTGATTTCCTTGCACCTGAGACACAAAACTGACGACAAACTGACCAGGTCCCATAGGCGAAACTTTATTTGCACTTGTTGGCCTTGGGGTCCAGTGAGTCCAATTTCTAATGTTCCTTCTCCAGCATCTTTAACGCTAACTAAAACGAATGTGTCAAGTTTATTTGCGGTGGTTCGTTATTGATAAGAAGACCTTAAACAAGCTTACTGTTGAAAGATGCTTGCACTCCAACAACTGCCGTTGATATCGGTGAAATGGTAACCTTAGAAATGTCGTACCCTTTTGCAGTGAACGGACTTTGTGGAACGGTCTGTCCGTAGCATCTCACATCAATTTTGTAATCGCCTGAAATCATTTATTCTAAAGATGGACTTCTGTCTTCGCGACATTTTTCAACCCAATCATCCAACCTGGGACGGTTCCAGTGAAATCTGCTCTGACCGCTCCCTCAGATAAATCTGACAACCTTACTGGAACAACCCTCATGGAAGGATCTACAAACAACCGCACAGGAGTTAACTTTTTTTTCTAAATTCAAACAAAATATTGAAATTGAAAATAAATTCAAAGCACCTGTCACTCGAACTTCGCAGTTGGCGCATTGCAGAGTATCGGGAGAACTGATGAGAATGGAGGTCGACTTATTGCAGGGAAAACCTTCAAGTGCTTTTCCAGAAACCGATATGCGATCAATGTCGTAACACATGAAACCGAATGGACTCCCTGGAATGGATGATATTTATATTTAAACATTTGCTCGTAATAAAATGAAGAGATGACCGAATGTTGACCCAAACCTGGGACTGCTTCGTCGTTGAAAGTTACGGTGAATTGATGCATTCCTTGCTGAACTGGAGTGAAAACAACCGAGTAACTGTTGGAAGAGTTTTGCTCAACAAGATTGTTCAGAACGTTTGCATTTGGACCAGAAACACTGAACTTTAGATCTCCCTCTCCTGGGTCTCCTGATTCGACTTGATATTTGGAAAAAAATTATTGTGAAATGGCCGTTTTAAGGATAAATCTTTTAGTACATTATAAATTTATAAAAACAAACATATAAATTAGATAATCTACCAATAATTTTCATTTGTTTTTGAACAAATCCATTCTTGATGTCACGGACTTTTATTTTTGAAATGTCATAAACCGACACAGGGATTGGATTAATCGGTAAAAAGTTGCCGTCTAAATCGACTTCGACTTCATAGATTCCTGAAAGAAAACATTTGTAATTGTAAATAACTGTAAATAACATCGAAGTAAACAGATTGGATTCATTCTTTTTACTGACCAACTTCAGTGGGTGTGAAATCAATGTCTAGAAATCGTTTGTTCACTTCCTTCACACCAGGCACCATTTGAGCACCTGAGGGAGCTGGAAAAATATGTGAATGACGTGTTTAATTGAATTAATTAATAATTAATGAATGAATGACTTTTGATAATTCCAACAAATCATTGATTATTCACCTCTTGCGATTGCGTTAAATTTTCCATTCCCAGCACCCGAAATGTTGAGTCGAACAGTGCATGACCTGTTGACGGGAACTTTATACTCTTGAGTGACAGCAATTCTTGCCAAATCAATTACATTCACGCTTAGTGGACTTCCTGTTGGTTTTAAAATTTAGTGTGGACATGATTCCTTAAAATCACTAAGAAAATGCTCACCCTTCACCAGTTGGCCATTGAATTTCACCACGATCTGGTGAACCTTGGCCTCTCTTGGCACGAAAGTAACACTGAAATGCCCTTTGCTCGTCTGAACAATGTTGCATGGAATGCTTCCATTCTCGACAAGAACTTCCAATTGACCATCTCCAGCATGACTGACATCAACTAGTGATTTTAGGAATGTTAATTTCGTCATTTCAGCTTCCTAAAATGTTATTAAATGTAAATTTAACCTGGAAATTCGAATGTCATTCCAACGAGACCTCCAGGAATGTCTCCTATTATCACTGATCCTGGACTGTAGGCTCTTGATGAGTACGGACTTCCAATGGCTGGTGAGCCTTCCATTAGCACTTCAATGCGATGGGTTCCTAGTTTCGCGCAAATAAAGCGAATTATTCTACTAGTTTGATCCCTGTCAGCCTGCTATGGCGTGACAGTGTGATAGGTTTACAACATGATGGCACTTCCTCTTAACAAAAGTTACTTTATGGCTTTAATTTAAGGCGCTATATTAATTATATTATTCGTATTTGAAAAGTTCTAACCAGGAACGATCGGTGTATATTGAAACGTATAGACAGAGTTTTGGGTGCTAACGAGTTGTGTTGGTACATCCCCTCCATCCGGACCTATTTAGTTATTTAAAACACGCCATCAGATCATTAAACAATGCTATTAGCGAGTGATAATCACATAATTTTAATCACCGGTTACTCGAGTCACAAGGTCATCACCAGTTCCAGTGACATTCACCGTAAAAGTGGTTGGTATGTTAACTGGGAGAGGAGGATTAGGTACAACTCCATTGCCGGATACTTCAACTGTTGGAGGACTTTGAACGGTGCATGTCCACGGACCTCCTAAAATAGCTCATAATAAACAGTAAAGATCGCTCACACGGCTAAAAAGATCATAAACAGATTACCGAGAATTTTGACTTTGTTGAAAGAGAAAGTGAATGTAAGTACTCCAGGCTGTCTTGGGGTGAAAGTAACTTGATATTTTCCCGATTCTTTTTCCTTAATCATGTAAGGAGCTTCACCTCCAGCTACTTTTATGTCCAATTCACCAGGTCCAGCCTTGGATATATCCACTGTGAATGGTAATGTTCATTAATAACAATATTGTATCATTTTCTACAAACTCAACAAACCATCAAAGTCCAGTTGTTTTCCGATTTTTCCCAATGTTTTCCAATTTAAAATCTTCACTCTGCTTGCATCAAATGTACGAAGCACAAAAGGACTTCCTTTTATGGGCTGACCAAAATATGATATTTCGACTTTATAGATTCCTGTTATGTAATAATAGCAATATTAATAAATCTTTATTGTGAATTTAGATTTCATTATTAGATTTAATTAGGTATCCATCGATGCAGTCGATATTCAATGAAGAATGCCCGGGATTCAAAGCAGATACCAAGTTCATCGCACAAACTTTGGAATAAATGTGGAAAATATATTAACAGAATTAACAATTCTAAAATAAGGTTGGCGTGGTTAGCTCTTTTAACCATAAAGCAAAATTCGAAGACTGTCAGTATTGCAAAATATTGATATTCTTATATTTGGCGAAGCATGCGTAGAATAAACAATGAAACTAATATAAAATTCGTGTAAGTTACTGGACCTAATAATTTTTTAAGTTAAGGGAATTTTTTTTTATATATTTTGGCCTCAATCATAAACTTATCTACCACCAACTCCAATACTACGTAAAGTGTGTCAACATTTCCTGCGGAGCCGCACACGAATGTCGAGATTATTTCGTCATCACATCTTTTGTCCATTTCTTAAACATCAATCAAAATTTATAATGGTTGAAAGACTGGTTAATGTACTAACCAACAGCAACTGGAGTAAATTCAACATTAGCACTTCCATTTTTGTTATTCACTATTCTAGGAGATATCGTTATTCCTGAGTCATCTGCAAATATTACGATTAAAAATATTAGGAAACTTGAAAATCTTGGAAAAATTAAATAAAAATTTACCTGCAATCTGTATTTTCAAATTTTGAATGGACACGGAACTCGATTGAGTCAGCACTCTAAAAAAGAACACCTTTCCGACGGTTATCAAGCCATTTGCTTCGATACCAGAAATGGACGTCAACGAAGGATCAACAACTTCAACAGTAAATGGAGACCCTGAAATTATAAGGCATCATATTAATGAAAAGAAAGGATTTACAATTGTTACAGGTAATTGTTATTAAATCCATTTTATATACATATATTTGTGTAATATCTGTTCAATCAAGACCATTAAGCCTTTTGGTAAAAATTACCTGGAGCCTCTACATTTGCAAATTGGATTTGGATCCTGTAAAATCCAGGCAATGGGGCGATCCATTGAACTTGGTATAAATGTGGTCTTGCACTGTCTTGAATGACCTTGGCCGGTAGAACAGCGTTCGACTTTAAATTGACGATCGTTATAACCAGTGGACCCTCTCCAAGACCCTCAGTGTCAACTTTTAACGAGAAAAAACATGTATTTAATGCAAATAAACAAATTAAGTACAGTCAATTTATGCTTTAAATTACCAAGAAACGCAGAGGGTTGCAGAACAAATCCAGCTTTGATGCCGCTAACCCTGATTTTGTTGGGATCAAAAACTTTCACGTAGAATGGACTACCATCGATGTCCTCATCGTTCACTCGTATTGAGACGAGATAGTCGCCTAAAAGTTTGAAATAAAAAAAAAATAACTTTACGATTTTGAAGTGCAATATTTTCTCTTCACTGAGCGAGACTCAGTAAAATACCTCGGTTTTTAATTTAAAGTATTTTGAAATCCAGGTGACTAAAATGTCATTAAATTCCGATATCAATATTTAAAAATAAATATCAATTTTAAAACTGGATTTCATCAAAGTGTGACCTGGTTTCTCCGGTAAGAAGGTTGCGTTATATAATCCATTGGATGTCTTGATGCTCGGCTTGATGATTTTACCATTTGGGCCTTCAATAATGACTTCAACGTGTCCTTTTTGCTGCTGAGCACTGAGCTTGAATGAAGGCAACTGAACAACATTGAGATTTCCATTTTCATCAGATCTAATGTTTGGGTAATAAGGGCTACCGATGTAACTTTTGACAGACATATTTAATTTTCATAAAATCTGAATCACTCAATCGCCATTCTCATATCATAAAGACTAGGTAATGCAAAGTGGTCCAGTCGAACAAACGAAATTTCAAGATTGTCACGAAAACATTCAACTTTGTTGAAATGAACTTACAATAAATAGCCATAGGTGTGTTGAAAACTATTCAGAGCCACCAGAGCGAGACCAGGCGTTACATTGCGGCAAAAGTTACAGCTACCTATTGGCAAGACATAGACATTGCTGACTGATAGGCGGATAGTCGTGATCGAAACTTTTCAACGACTTAACATATTCTAAATGCCAAGGAAGGCTGTAATAATTTGGCCCTTCTTTTGAATGGAGACATTGTGATACTAAGCATCCTCCAAAGAAAAACTCCGTTATGAGAATGTATTTATGCAGACTTTGAGAGCATCTCTGGCGTCGACGTTTGGCGATCATTGTCAAAGTTCTTCTAATTACTATGAATAATGACAATTTAAATGGACGTGACCAGATCCTCTTTCGGAAAAAATGCACCCCGAACTAAGAATAAGTGATACAGATTCTGTTGGAAAGTAAACCATTAAAATCATTAACTTAATACGTTTATATATAAGCTACAGCGCCCATTGATACAGCTTTGAGCTCCAGTATAAACTTATTTAAAAAGCAGTGCAAAAGCATTACGCGGGCATCCACACCATGACATTATCCCTCAGCAGCGCAGAGTTTAGAGTCTTACATTTCAATCAAGAATTTGGAAGCGTTTTTTTTTTAAGGCACACACTACAACTTGTTTCCAAAAACGTTTGTGACATTTTCTCTTAGAAGGCCTGTTTAAAATTATTTGCATGTTTAAAAAACTTTTCGTTCGGTAATTCTAGCAAAACAGTTACCTTTGCCGTATAGCAACCACAACCAACACACAAATCGCTTTGCTTCGAGACAAACGTCAAGAAAGTGAGGCTAATATGTACATTTTTCACGAAGCATAGTAAAAAGTTGTTAAATAAAACAAGTATCAACACCGAAAAACGCTTAACGTTCTGCTGATGATGATGCATGATATGGAGTTTTAAAAGATTTTCGCATTTTACACCTAGTATCGTGCAATTTGTTCAGCGAAAGACACCTCCGGTCCCCAATTAACAATTAACAAAATGTAAATGCAAAATACAAACTCGAGAAATTCGAAAGAGTGAAATCGATAAAATTGTATATATAATTCTAAGTGAAACACAGGGATAATTGCAAAAAATTGCTTGGTGAATGTTGATGTTATCTGCATCTTTATTGTGAATACAACGTAACTATTGAAAATCAACTACTGAATACCGATCAGCGAGGCGAAAAAGTGACTGCAAATGAGGCAACATTAACTTTGCAATAAAAATAATTTCATGATATTTAACAAAAGAAACAAAGTTAGAAAGGCAATGCAAGAACTAAATAAGACATTTGAATCATTTCAATTAATTGGCATTTCTAATCTTCTTGTGCAAGCCAGAAGAGTTTTGCAGAAACACACAACAATCAACAAACTTATCCTATTAAGAGCTGTTTAATTAGTTTGAAAGTGTGGAATCTACAAAATGCAACGAAAAATATAAAATCATGAATGGACATAAGTGATATAAAATTCAGGTGAGAGATTTGATCCAATGGAAGAACCAATCAGCTTTTGTGGTCCAGGCTCCTCCATAAGCCTCATGAAACTGCTGCTGAAAGTACTTGAAAGCCTCTTCATGATTTCTGCAATCAACCATTAATGTTTTCCTTATGTAGTTGATATCGTCTAAAGATTGGAGTTCAGGTATGCCACAGGAAAGCATCATCGTGAAGAGTGTTATGAAGCCATTGGCATGTTTCCTTAAGCTCAAGTAAGCTTTTCCACAAAGCTCCATAAATCTAAAATGAATTGATAAAACAAAACATGTTTCACACCATAGATTAACTTAAATAATTATTTAGCTGGACCAACTGTCTAAATTCTTTGCTTTTTTCAGGATTGTCCTGTCCTCTAGCGACAACTTGAATGAAATCTTCTGTCAATACAAAAGGAACTCTCTCCCTGTTGATTCCAAACTTCTTTTTTCTATGGTCAAGAAAATGACCAAAATCAATGTGAAAAACCTGCAAAGACCATAGCAGTAATGTAATTCTGTTATCAATGTTAGCCTAAATAACCTTGACGGTTAAGGAGTTAAATGCCTACTTAAAATCATTTGATTTAATTTATAATAAATAATAATGATCCCAGCCTAAGTTTAAATGTTTTAAATGGATTGACAAAGAAAATGCAAAAAAGTGTTGGGAAGCTCTTAATTTGAAGAAAGCATCTTCATGGAAATTTGTAGAAACCAATATAATCAGTATTCAAGCTTACATTACTTATGACTACCAAGAATCACTTTTTTTACAATATTTTTTTTCATAATTTGAATGTTATTTTGTTCATCTTTTGCATTATAATTATTTGGATATATTTATTATTTGAAAACCATTTTGTCCATAAGCAAGAGAATTTTGTTCTTTATAATCTTTTTCTAGAATTTAAATTGTTTCATTATGCTCAATAAAATATGTTTAAAATAAGTCTAAAAATATTCAAGTCTGCACCATTTTATGCACCCTTCTATAACATCAGTATGTTGATATTCTATAAACATTAACTTAAGTTAAATATTTTGAAATATATTACAAAACAAAATATTATTTTGAAAATCTGCCACACCTGTCCTCCCTCAGTGACCATAATATTGGATGGATGCCTGTCACCAATACCCAACACAAAGGTAGCAACACAGTATCCTGCACAAGACTTTGTGAACGCCTCAATTGCTTGCGTGTATGGACACTTTTCTCGGCTGCATGATAATTATTCATATTTCAAGTAAAAGTACTGATTTTAAGAATGCTTCAATCATATGGAACATTTGTATGACATAATTCAATAGATAAAAGTATTAGATATTGTTAGGCATAATTATTATATATTCAAATATAACAACAACAACAATAATAATAATAACAATAATGAATCCAAAATAACTAGCAATCAAATTAATACTCATGTACAAACTGTAGCATAACGCACCCATCTTTGACCTCAGGCTTGTTTTTTTCTTTGATCCAATTGTGAAGTTCCCTCGAACGGAAGTCTTTGTTCAGGATTTGAGTAACAGTCTTGGCATTCCTGACCACCTCTATTAAACCTGAATTGAGCCCTGTTGCTAAGCAGCCATAAGGGATCATTCTGTAAATAGAAATGTCCAATCTTCAGCGCTAGCAAAAAAAGTACACGATCAGCACAACTGTTACCTTAAATCAAGTCCTTCAGACTGCCAGATGTTATCCATTATAGCAAACATTTGAAGGGTCAACATGTCTTGCCTTAAGTCTAAAAATAGACTGAAATAAAGAAAAAATTGTCAAAGAGGCATATTTCGTTCCAGAAAACAAACCGTCTCCGATCTTAAAAATAATTTGAAACTCGGGCACACTGATTGCAGCCATGACATCTGGATTCTTCCATGTTAATAACAATGGTCTCTTCTTTGAATTTTTTACATCACACTGATCAATGCTGTTGAATGCGATGAAACTGATGAATATCTAATATAAATCAATAATTGAAATTGTGTTGAGACGCCATGACAATAATTATTTCAAACAAACACTAATTCTCCGAGGATGAATCTTCTATCAAGAGGAGAGGGAAAGTTTTGCAGGACCTCGAGATAATCAGGAGACTGAAGTTGTGATCTTAAACTTTTTATTTGCATATCCTACAAAAACATAAGTTGTACGCACAACCGCAACATAAAATGACTAAAATAATGTAGAAATTCAAATAAAAAGAAGAGAGAAAAAGATAATGAGGTACGAAGATAAGATAAGTTTAGGACCTCCTTCTCAGTTTTCAGTTTTTCAGAGAGCTTGGTGAGCTTTTCAATTGCTTTTACTTGTTGCATAAGAGTTGAGAGATTATCACAAGTTCTAAGGTAAGCTTCAAGAATGAGGGCAAAATATGCTCTCTTGGGACTGTAGCTCATAATGGCCCTCAAATAAAATAAAATTTCATTCCTTTAATATAGTAAATTACAGAGAATGAAGAGAATCAAATTATCTTGTCATCACTCAAAACTCACTTTAAATACCAGAAGAAAGACTGACCAATGTGTTCATTATTAAGAGCTTTCTTTAACAAAAACTGTACCAAAGCATTGTCCATGTAAGACTCATACTCCAAAGCCTGCAAACATGAATTTCAAAACCAGTGATTCCAATCAAATTATGTTTTGTCAAATGAAGCCCGGATGTAAATATTTCACAAACCTGCACGAGCTGCAGCAAATACTGAGAGAGTTGGGAATCGGAAAGTCGGTCATCGAGACATTTGACGGCAAACTGTCTGACGTTGGTGTCAGTGCAGTAACAATACAAGAGTTCAAGTGCCGATTCTATATTTATCAAGTGCCAGTTTGGCAACATGGAATACAACTTCAATAGAAATTCAAAGAAAACTTTATTCAGCAACATAAATTGGAAACTGATGGAAAGATGTCATAACTGTCTCACGATTGCCACATCATCTCTGAAGTTCCACTTGACAGCTCGAAGAAGTTTTGGAAGAGAATTTGGAGTGCCCTTGCAATACTGTCTGTCAAATTACTCTGAGTTGAATTATTTCGCTTCAAATGAAAAATCTAGTAAAATATGACCAGACTGTAAAGATTTATTAAAAGCAAATCCATTAATCTATTAAGTAGGAGTATTAAGTGGAATTGTAAACTTTTAAAGTCATATTCAAACAACATATATTCCAAATATAACTTTTACTATTAAATTTCTAAAAAAAAACAGAGAACCTCATTTTCCACAAAAATTCTTTATCTTGTTCAGAAAGTTCTGAGAGTGAATCTTTAGTTATGATATCTTGTACAGCTGCAACGTCACTCTACAATAAAGATGAAACACATTAATATGAATACTTTGAGAGAGAACCTAACATGACTCACCTGCTTGAACTTTTGTATCGGTGGATTGCTCTTCTCAATTGTCAGTGCTTCTTTCAAAATGTCGTCGTGCTTTGGAAAAGTCACAGACATGCTGGATTTGCATAATTGTTCAAATTCAAGCTGTATATTTGGGTTATCCATGCAGGGATTAGAACCTTTTAAAAAACATCATTAAAAGAGTTATTATCCATGTTCTAGGGTGGGGATCATGCGGTCCTCAATAGATGCCTACCTGAAGTTCCAGATGGATTGAGAAGGTCTTCAAAACCTGGAGGAGAACTCCACATTCGAAGGTTTAAAATCCCTGACACGAATCGATTGCAGAAGTCAAACAAGTTGATGTTGCACCAGGACATTGCATATTCCACCTTAAAGCAATTAATATGGAATTAATTCAGTGCTTTATAAATGACAAACAGTGTTCAGCACCTTATTTTTTCATCCTACATTTTGTAAATATTAATTGTAAATTCAGTAAAATAAGTAAATTATTCAAAATAAATGGTACCTTCTTTCGAGATTTTTTGGGAAGTGAGCAACACAAAGATAAGCACAACTTGGCAGTCCTCGGAAGTTCTTTCAGGAGAATGTCGAACTCGATCCACTGATACCATTTTGGGTTGGTCGATTCGACGTTTCGCGTCGACTGATTCTGACACAGCGGTTCAGTGCCTTGATAAAGACCAGCCTTCACAAAAAACTTAAATACGACGAACGAATTGTGAACTTTTGTTTTTCTTAAACCACCATCAAACACTTCACCCACTTCTCCACGCTCTTTGACATTGACAAAAGACACAAAATTGATTTTTATCTTCATTTTCTTTTCTATGTTCCACACATGAACTGTTTGCTGACTTAGAATGCTTTGCAAGGCATCAACACCTCAGTTCAATTGTAATTTGTCAAATTAATGTCCTATTTTTAAAATTCACATAAACGAGTTAATTGATTATTTGGAACAGGTGAAAAGAAATGTGATGCAAATGTAAGCTATAAACAAAAGGTAAAAGAGTTGCTCCTTTGATTAGGAGCAAATTAAACATTAAGTGCCAAGTGATTGTAAAAGTTTATAAACAGATTAATAACAATTAATGATTAAAACACTTAATTCCATTTGGTTTACAAAATTAACATTTTTAAATAAAACAGAAATTAAAAGTTATATCCATCTTTCCTTGTTGCTCAACAAAATCAAGGTCATCAAATGACCTACTAAGTCCACAGATGCTTACAAACCTTTTTGAATGTATGATGGCATTGTAAAATCTGACTTGGTGCTCAATACAGAAAACACCTTTTTCCTGTCAACAATCATCAAGTGGGGCATCCTACCCATTGAAATGCTTTGCCTAATGTACTTGAAAGAAGATGAGGACATTGAAAAAGCAAATTTATTAAAACATAAAGAACTATAAAATTAAGGCAAACCAACCTTATATTGACATATGGGGTAGTTCCCTAGCAAATATTCCTCATAGCCACAGACTTTGAGAAGGCAATTTACAGCTCGAGCCACTATGACATCTTCTTGATCCTCTTGCAGGATGCTTTCTGATCTGATCTTTCTTCTGATGGTATTGGAAATTACAGCAGAAACATCTGCATTGTACCTCACTTTTACAGTGAATTTAGACCTGTTATTGCTGCTCGTTTCCACCCAAACAGTTACCAAAACCTTACACTGATCTGAGAAATCAGATGATTTGAATAAATTAACTATTTGGCTCTTGTGATGTTGTGATGAAATGTACCTCTCTTAAGTATTTCCATTATGTGATGAGGAAGTTGGGGAGTAGGATAAATATTAGGAGGATAATGATAAAGTGCTTTTCCTTCAATTCCTCTGGCATTCTTTTCATCAATAACTCTTTTGCAATAGCTCAAAACAGATCTTCGGAAAGTTATTAGCTCCAAGTTTTCTGATTCATCAAATTCACTGAGGGTCATCCCAATCATAAAATCTTAAAGCAAAAATGAGAATTACTTTATTGTAAAAAAACATTTCAAGATAAAAGTTTTAAGATGAAACTCACTCAATTTAGAGTTGAACATCTTCTCGTCTTTGTTTCCAGCAGGTTCAATTAATTTTAAGATGGGCTGAAACAGCCTTAAGTCACACAATCGTCTCATCTCATCATAAAATTCTTCTCTTTCCCCATCTTGAGTCACACCAACAAAGATATACAAATGTGGTTCCATTAAAAGATTATGCAGTGGATAAGATTTTGCTTCTCTCCATAATTCATGTTTAATACTTTGCAAAGAGGCATCTCTTCTGATCTTCATCAAGATAAACAATCCATTTGGCATGAAGAAAGATACTTCCACTTGAGCGGGCATCAAATGATGACCCCATAATTCCCCAGAACTGGGGCTCGGAGGCATATTAACTGTAAATATAAAACAAGTACTTCCTCGCATTAAGTACATTAATAAAAAGTTAAAGATACGGATAAATTTAAACAACTATTAACAGATAAATGAAATATGAAATAAGTATTACTTAAGTCTAAAAATAATGAACCAACTTTCAATATTCTAAATCTAGAATAATAATCCAGGTTTACAAAAAGAAGCCTAATATAACATTATGCTGGAAAAACCGTACCCTGTTTCAGTCAGGGTAAATTTTACTGATTGACAATAAAACCTCAACATTAATATTTCGTATGAAAGTAGACTTTACATAAGCCTGGACAATGTATATAACAACGCCTTCATCGCCCTAAAACCAAAATTTAAAAATCTTCACAAACAACACGTTAAAAGTGCATTAGCAAGTTTCATGCCAAATGTCGGAAAGTTTTTATAAAAAATATCTAAAAGCTAAAAAAGTACGAGCAGTAGTTATTGATACTACCGTTAGAATATTTAAAAACTTACTAGAATTACTTCTGAAGTCTGGAATTCCGTGCATAAGCGCTTCACATTACAAGCCTCTCATACTTCGATCCTTAAGTTCAGGAGATGATTAATCCCCTTGTCAAACATGCTTACATTACTCATTTTACTTCTATCTTCTTCGAATTACGTATTCAGTTATTCTGAAGACACATTGTTTCTATCTCAGGAGAAGCTGCAAAACATGAGAAACTTAGCTCCCTCCATGTTCAGTTCTCCTCAGGTGTAATTTGTCACTCAAAGATATAGATCTCAAACTTCAGCGAAGTACTAAAAATTCTAAAAGCTTTAACCGCCGCTAATCTCCGAACGTATATAAATGGACTCAGGATTTTAAACGAGTAATTTCACACTAAAGACACATAATAAAAGCGGACACTAGTAATTTAGCTGCCGAAACTTATGATATGTAATAAATATTGATGTCGAAAGCTTTTCTAATTTACTGGAGCTGCATTATGATCAACAAATTATTTACGAATAAGGATTTAGAAAAATATCAGGGGACAGGGTTAGTCCCCTTTGCCTATGCCTATGAATGAACTACAGTACTAGCTCAAACTAGTTGAAATTGTAGGCTTTCGAAATATGCGTAACCCCAGCCAGCAAATACATGGGTGTAACCCAACTTCCACATCGAGCTCAATACAAACCCAAACATGCACTCTAGATAGGCTTGCAATTCCATTGTGAAAGAACAGATATTAATTTCAACTGAGTCCACAACATAATTTTATTCAAATTTTCTATATGTTTGTTCCATTAATGTAAAATGCCAAAAACTTTTTAATGACATCAGGATTATAATCTTCATACTTGGTGTGCCTCAACATGGCCCTCTTTGGTATGACTTTGTTGAAAAGTGCATTTTCAGAGTCAAACCATACTAAATTCTTCACAGGGCTGTTAAAGTCAAGGTTGTTTAGTTGGAAACAGGTGAAATCAAAGTTGATTCCATTGGTCTGTACACACTGGATGGATATCGGTTTTGGCAAGATCTTAACATTGTCCTTTAAAATATAATAGTCCAAATTTATAAGGGTTAAAAAACTTTACCATTTGTTGTAAATATTAGAAGAATGACCAAATTACATACACCATACATTTTCTTTGCAAGACCAATTGCATAGCCACAACTGAACATCAGTGACCTAGCATTGTGTTGGCTGGTGGTCCATGTATCATCATAGCACAGAAATATAGTGTTGGGGAATGGAAATTTGAATCCCTCCCTGTAACCTGCAAGATGAAATCAATTTTAATCAATTCTAAAGATGAAGTTGACTAAAATCTATAAGCACAAACTCATGTTAATAAATGAGAACAAAATCAAAATAAATCTAGAGGCACTTTCAACAAACATTTCTTAACTTGTGTTCTTTTACTTGCCAATATTTCAATAATTTTACACAATTTTTTAATTATTTTTTTTATTGAACAATTTATTCAATCTTCTATGGCTAAAATTTTTTTACAAAAGGACAGCATGGCTCCTGCTGATGGGCTGCCTGTTCCAATGAAACAATTCAAAGTTGAATCTCACAGAAAGGAATCAATCAGAAGTGCAAAAAATAGAAAGTAGCAGTTCAACTCCAGAAAATAGACATATGCCCGAAAATCCACATGAGAAGATGTCACTTATTTAAAATTTTTGTAAGTTTGTAAGAATGTTTGAACATGGATATGGACTTAAAGGATATAATGGTGACGGAAATCGAAGACTTCAAAAAAAATGTTTTAGTATGGTACAGTTCCCTTTAACTAACACAGATTTAGTGTTTACAAACATCTGCACCATTACACCTTTATAACAAAGTAGACATGAATAACTAACCTATGACATTATCATAATTCCAAACATGCTGCTTCTTGAGATCAACAGTAGGCAGAACTGGATATATGTTTGGCAAAGCATGCTGCAATGACTGGTCAATAACTTCTTCACCAGCAAATGGTTCAAGAGGCTGAGATGAGAATATAACTCCATCTGTATTTCCTTTGACAGACAAATGATGCTCATCTGTGATGAGTAAAATCGGTTTTACATTAAGACAACTTACATCTTATATTATATGCATTTGTGAACAAATTGGGATCATACCCAAGTAATTAAAGTATGTGGAGAGTTGCACATCAAACACTGTTCTCCTCAAATCCAGAAGTTGAGGATGATCACCAATCAATGTGCCACACAACTTGAGAACATTCTGAAGAGTGAGTGTCCTTCAAGATGAAAATTAATATTATTGGCAATTCCATTTTAGAAAGATTATTTTCTCAGTTAACTAGGATAACCATAAAAGGTACTGCAACGTACGCAATTTTAAAATCTGGAATTCCAAACTCAGCTTTGAACTTCCAGATGGGCAAATCAGGGTTTTTTCTCTTAGGCAATTTCACTTTAGTTGGCTCCCATTTGTGGGACTGCATGATGATTTTTTGCATCATCCAATCCTTTCAATAATTCAATTAATTGAAACCATTTACCAAGTAATGCATTATTGTCAATGCAAATATTGCCTTTCTTAGCATAAAATGCATTCCCTAAGTAAGAATAAAAATTGCTTAAGAATAAAAAATATGAACCTGATCAGGAACAGAGACTGAGCCAACAAGATTTTCTAAAGAAAGGGGAAGTCCTCTAAATAACTGTGACTTACTGAGTATGCATGCCTGATTCTCCCCTGTTTAATTTAAGTTTTAGTCATTTCTGCTACTTAATTGCTAACACATTAATCACAACCTTCAAGCAACTTTGAGTCAGGAGTAAATTGATAAATGGCCTCTTCATGATAATCAGGATCATCCTTGATGGTGGGCAATGGCTTAAACTGTATATCATCTGGCACTTCTGGAGACCATTCTGGGAATACTGGTTCATTTTTTGCCAGAACATCTGCTGGCCTTGTTATGGGAATTCCTGCAAGCATTATTTTAATTTTTTCTACATTTCCGTGCTTAATGTATGGCAGTTAATTTAAACAGTTGGGTCAATGAAATTCATAAAAACCAAAGAAAAGATATTTTGGTAGAAAAACGACTTGATTTCGACTATCACATATCAAAACTCGATTCAAATCAAATTAAAAAATTTGCTTGCATTTAATGAAATACAATGAAATGCAAACCTGCTTTGTCCAAATAGGATGGTTTGTTAAGAAAACCTTCCTTCTTTAGGGAACATTTGTTAATCCATAAATTTTTGAACAACCATCTGAAATTATCTCTGTATAATGCCGAAGTAAACTTCATTTCTAAGATACTGCATACAACTTTAAGAGAATTGAGAGCAGAACAACGAAATGAGCACGAAGACCGTGGAGACCAACTTCAATTTATCGCCCACGAAAAAGTCATAACAGACAATAATTTAGAGGACTAGCAGAGATTAAACACAATTCACATTGACGGAAAATAACTTTTTTAAATAAACAAAATTTTGTACGCTATAACCATATTTAAATTTAAAATAAAATACCATTTAATTATTGCTTAAATCTAATAGCTCATAACATGTGAGTTTTGTCTATTCTTTGTAATCAGTCAATTCTATATTTTATTTTGAAAATAATACTAAATTTAGGTAATATCTCGTAATCACCTGTAAATTATCTATGCTCTCCCGACCCAAACTTAGATGAAGCCTATTGAGCATAATTGCTAGCTCAGATGAGCCATCGCCCCCGTGGAACCACTCAAAAAATTCAAAGTATTTAAATATTCAAATCGAACTCCCCAGATATCCTGTCGCCTCACCTCATCCACTACCATCTCCTCTGGAGACAACCAATTTTAACGAAATATATTCAGAGACCATACTGACCATTCAATGTCGATTTTTATCATTGTCAACCAAATTTAGAACGAACGTTTAATATTCAAAAATGAAAGTTTCTATGCAGTAATCTTGACTGATACATGAGTGGTTGGAGATTTGGAGGTCTTTGGATTGGAATATTTGCTCTTAAGGGTCATTGGTTTTCCTTCAAGGATGGCCCTGACCTCTTCTGCATCCAGTGTTTCATTATTCATCAAAGCTGTTATTAAATTTTTGTGCTCTGCCTGGTGTGTCCTCAAAACAATTTTAGCTCTTTCATATGATTCCTGCAACATAATCAATTACAATCATCTTCATCTGATAGGCTTCATGAATTTATAATACATAGAAAAAATTACATTTAATTGCAAAATTACAAAAACTACTACACGATCTGATTATCAAGTAAACAATAACAAAAATTATGAAAAGGGAAGATGAAATAATAATGAAGTGATAAACCTGAAGAAGTCTCTTAATTTCATTATCAACCAATTCAGTGGTGGCTGGTCCAACTTCATTGAACTTGACCAGTCCCATGCCAGTATCAGCATCTTCCTCATGGAAAACTCTAACTCCTACCTGATGATGACATCCTCATATGCATTAAGAATGTCAAAATAGAATTTGAGAGCCTAACCTTTTCAGACATTCCAAACTGTTTGACCATAGCTGTGGCAATGCTGGTCGCTTGAGAGAAATCGGCCTGAGCACCTGGCATCAGTTAATAAAATAAGATCAAATTTTTCCTTAGTATGATTTTGAAAATCATTTGTAAATGTCATGAAATAAATATTGCCACAACAAACGAATGTAATTTATTGAAAACCTGTGGTGACATTATCAGCTCCATACACAAGTTCCTCTGCAACTCTTCCTCCCATGCTGACATCCAATTGAGCCAACAGCTGACTTCTCGTGTGATTATAATGCTCTTTCTCGGGTACAAAGGAAGTCTGAAAACCACCAATTAACATCATTCATAATTGACCAAATTACAAATATCCAAAAACATGATAGCTCACATGACCAAGACTTGTTCCTCTAGGAATAATTGTAACTTTGTTGAGAGGGGTAGCATCCTTAGTGTAATGAGCAACAAGGGCATGCCCAGCTTCATGGCAGGCAATCATGAGGTTAGTTGCTTCGTCTGGTATCTTTGTCTTCTTTGCTGGACCTTTAAACAAAAACATTCATTAAAAATGTGCATATTCCTCATTTATCTATATTTTGAGTGCCTCATGCACCTGAATCTGATGTGAGCACATTTTAATCACTCTACCATATATGTAGCACACCCCATCCTCGTGGTGCAAGCGCTGGGTTGCAAACATGACAAATTACGACTGTTGCCTTTACATCCACATGCAGGAATGCAACCTGTTGACCTAAATGTCATAAAAGTGTAAAGTTCACACAAACCCATGAGTATTTTGTCCCTGGCAAACTCCATGTGAATCATGGTGACAGATGAATCACCATCCATGACAGCCTTAAGTGCAGCTTGGTTCACCAGGTTTTCAAGGTCTGCACCAGTACATCCAGTGGTGCTTCTGGCAAGCTTGTCAATGTTTATAT
Organism: Hirudo medicinalis; assembly: GCA_011800805.1. NCBI lineage: Eukaryota > Metazoa > Annelida > Clitellata > Hirudinida > Hirudinidae > Hirudo > Hirudo medicinalis. The sequence continues at coordinate 98,475 of MPNW01000035.1, forward strand.
CAGCACCTTTTTTCACCTATTATATATTAAAATAATCACCACATAAAGCCATTTTATATTAAAACAATATTCTATAGCAAACCTTGGACAAATAATGCTCCAAAATGTCTTTTCTTCCCTTGAGATCAGGAGGATAGACTCTGACTTCAACATCAAAGCGACCAGGACGAAGAAGAGCTCTGCAAAACAATGAAATATAAATACTGCAACACCATATGCATCACTTAACAATATTTACCCAAAAAAACACCAAAAGTAGGTTATAGTTTAAACATTTACAGTTAAAAAATTATGTTATGCAATTAAAAATATGAACTAACTTATCTAAATTGTCCCTTCTGTTTGTGGCACCCAAAACAATGATCCCCTCATTTTGCTGAAAACTGCCAAAGTAGAGAAATACAAATTATCATGAATTCCTGAAATCAATACTAGTACACGTCTAACCCATCCATCTCAGATAGAAGCTGATTTATTGTCTGGTTGGCATATGGGTGTATTTGTGAACTAGTCCTCTTAGCTCCAACAGAATCAATTTCATCAATGAATACAATGCAAGGAGATCTCGCTTTTGCAGCATCTGAGAGCAAAGAATTGTATGGCAACAACAGTATGTCGTATCACGATGTCATCAATAAAAGAACTTCAACCCACCAAAAAGTTGTCTAACTCTTTTAGCTCCAGTGCCAACAAAGATTTCATCAAATTCAGACCCGGAAGCATGAAAGAAAGGAACACCACTTTCGCCAGCTACAGCTCGAGCCAACAAGGATTTTCCAATCCCAGGTCCTCCGACGAGCAGCACGCCTAAAATAATGAATCGATAAAATATTTGCATCCCATCAATAAATCGCACCACAACCCTTTGGAAGCTTAGCACCAAGACTTTTGAATTTTTCAGGGTCTCTCAAGAACTCAACAATATCTTTTAATTCTTGTTTAGCTTCTTCCATCTAAGGCAAACAACTCAGTGTTATTAAAAGTAATATTAATCAAAATAGTTCTAAACAACATTTACCCCTTTAACATCATCAAATGTCACAGAAATCTCCTCTGGATTAATTTCAAATCTATCTCCTTGCAGTACTCTTATTTTGACATCTGAAAATAATTTTGAACTTATACTAAAATTCAAAAGAATTAAATGAATTTTCTTAAATTGTTTTTAATAAATGGTCAATTTTATTACACATTGATTCTCCATAAACAGAGGTATCCCCACAAAGGTAGGAAGTAACAAACAATCAACTCACTTCCTCCAAGGGGAAAATAAACCTGCACCAACTGCAGCACCACCCAGCAGATGAGTGCATACCAAAAAATCTTTCCAAGTCTTTTTATCCAAGTACCACTGGCAGCCTGCCCATCTCCCTTATTGCTGGCCATGTAACCTTCAGCAAAGGCAATCTTCACTTTGTCCCGGACATCAGGACTTGACTCCAAATCTCGCACCAAGGTTTTCAGTTTCTCAGGCGACTTACTTGGGTTAGACATCTTATTAAATGCCTGGTATTAAATGAACAATTTAAGCATTATACATTAAACATCCCAAAGAAAAACATCAATTTTACAGTTTTAATCCCAGAGAACACGGATCTGTCTTCTCCAATTTCAGACATTTCCTCCTGTCTCTTTCTTTTGAATGTTCTCCTTTGTTCGAAATCTTGAAAACAAACCAAGATATAAAATAATTTACCTCTAACAAGTGGGTCTGACTTACTGAAAGAATTCAATGCTTTGAGAAGATGGGGTCCTGATATTGGCCACCTATGTCTATAATTACTCTCTAATAGACTTTCCTCAGGGAAACCTTGGATTTTAAAGGATTTTGTCAATATTTAAGTGAAACACAGATAAGTGAATAACTGACCATATTTATTCTCAAAAAATGTGTTGCCAGAAATGGAATTTGTGCAATGAAGTTGATTTATCTTAGAGGGGGACAGCATTGGATCAGTAAGAGGACCACAAAATGATGTTGCTGCTTTCACCAGATCCAAATTAGTTGCAATGTCATGAAACTGTAAGAACAATAAATGTGAATGTAAAACTGTTGACTTTTCAGGTATGACAAGCAACATACACTCTTATTTATTTGTGGAACCGATGCATGGTGTCTCCTTTGAGATAAAGTATTTTGTTTCCCAAACCTTACTGAACCAGGTAAGTATAAAGTCAAAAGCTGAAAACATAAATTGTCAATAATAGTTGAAACCATTTTGGAATAACATCAACACATAATCTTAAAAAATATTGATGTTTAAAAGCCAGCTCGTAAATAGACACCAACAAAATCTAATTTCCTGTTTATTCGTCACATTTCTAATTTAGCATAAGCGCTAAAACATGATTTAATTCGTCCATTATTTATGTTGCGTTAGATGCAGTATAGTATATGCGCAGTCCTAATTATAAATGATGAAATAGTCAGAAAGTTAATGCGTGAGTTTTCTGGATATCATAGCCAAAACGAAAAACACTGGAAAACAATTGATAGATCTACTCATATTTGTTGACGAGTAGATCTCAAATTCTAAATTTAATGTTACGAAATACTCGAGGTTATCTCATTAACGAATTCAGACATTAAATTACCTGGCTTTGGAAAAGACTTAAGGAACACATGATTTATAATGAACCAGGTTACGACACTATCGAAACACAGTGCAAGAAGCGACTTTCAACAGAGTGTGTTTACCAATAACTAAACAAAATCTTCGTCAGACCACGAGCAAGTAGCCAAGTTCATTAAAATGACACACATGGACATTAAACTTACAATTTTAACACTCCATTGTACTATTTATTAAATAAAATTATTTTGTAAATATAAACAAATTGTATATGAGTAAAATTACATAAATTGTTTTAATGTTTTTTTATGATGCTATACTAAAAAATAAAATAAACAAAGTATTGAAGTAACACAGAAAGTTCTACTAAGAATAATTGATTCCATCATCCTTCAACTATAATTAAAACTGAGTCCATGGCACTTTCAAAATCAACAATGAGGAGGTGCGATATGATGCATGGGGTCCGCAAGTCTGTAGGATAATTCCAGCTTATTGACGTCATATGCAAGTTTCCAGCCAAATTAACTGATATGTCAGTTTGAAGAGTATTATAAGTTTTTGGATACATAAGAATGAAAATCGCGTCAGTCTGCGAGTGTTCAAGTAAGGTGGTGACAAATTGACACCTCATTTGATTGTGGTAATTCAGAAAGTACACCAAGCGTGAGCGAGGGCTTGATGCTAAAAATAAGTGAAATGACGTCCTTGAGTGGCTTAAATGTTTTATAAGATCTCGTACATCGTTTGTAAATTTGTTGGCAATCACCTTCATATTTCGTTCGAATTTCAAGAAAACCTGAAATACCCAAAATTACTTATGTTAACCAGAAACACTATTATTCAAATCAAATCCATTGATTATATCTTGTGTGAAGGTCAATATTATATCTTATCTCCTTTCTTAATAATTAACTCATGAACTCTATTTTTTAATGAAACTAGTAAAGGTTTCAAGCTCTTTTCATCCAATTCCTTCCAGGCCTTATTCAAAGCATGTTTCAGTTCCTGAACACTGGAATATTGCTACCTGTTGGAGTATACTTTCCTAGTAAGCAATCCCCACATGTTTTCAATGGGGTTCAAGTCTGGGGAGCAAGCTGACCACTTCAGAACTTTCAAATTCCCCTCCTGGAGAAAAACTTTTGTCAGTCTTGGTATGTGTAGCAGGGCATTGCCATGCTGAGAAATGACTATCACCTCTAAATTTGTCATCCAAATTCAATTGCTTTTCAACAGAAAAAATAACAGATTGCCAGTTCATCTCTGAATCTATCATCTCTTTTGCCCAGCTTAGTCGGACCTTCTTGTGAGCCTCTTAGAAGTGGTTGGTGCTTATGGTTAACAAGCTTCAGAAAAGCACTCCTCTGAAGGCATCTGAATATTGTTGATTGACTCACCTCCAAATTTAACTTATTTTTTAAAGTCTCCTGTTGAGCTAGACCCCTTAGAAGCTTCATGGAGGAAAACTCATCTCTGATGTTCATAAAGTTTTCGAGGTAACCCTGGAAAAATTTTTTTCCATAACTTTCAAGATCATTCAAATGAAGGCTTATAACCTTTATAGAGTGATTAACACTCCTAGAAATCTCTGCATTTGACATGTTCAAGTCTTTAAATGCCTTTATTTGTCCCTATTCAATATCATTAAGTCTCTTTCCAGAACCCATACATAATAACATAAATCAGTACTTTTGTTACATAAGTAGGTTAAGGACATGAGGCCATTTATATAAGCCTTGTTATAATAATCAGCTTTTGTGAGCCCTGCAATAACAATTTCCTGGACAGGAAGAGACCCTATGCTTCATAATGAAAGCCTCTAAAAAGAATGCTCCTCCCTGGATTTTGTCAAAATACTACTACTAACATTTTCAAGTTTCTAAAAATTGACTTAACCCACTCAATCGATTTTGTACATAAATTTATTTTAATATTAGCTTTTTTTAAACTGGCTTCGCCACTCATAGATTTAAACATAATTAATTTTAATCATCCCGTTATTATTTAAGTCCTTCAAATAACGCCAAATACTTGCCCTCGAAGAACTGGGTTATAAGGACGGTGCTCCCGCGACTGGACTCGAACCCGTGCCGACATCGCTAGAAGCGAAGTCTCAAACATTAAAACATGCGGGAGCTCGATGCTGATCGCTATCAGTAGCTCTCGAGTTTAAAGCTCATATGCGATTTAGGAAAAGGTGAAAGTTGGAAAGCTTGAAAATTGAAAATAGCATAGTTGGCCGTTTGGGAGGAGTTCTCGGGACCACCAAACGTATTCATGCACTTTCTGTTTTATATTATAGATTTGTATTCGTGAATAGTTTCTATACAAAACGCCATTGTGTGTTTGTTTACTACCTCAGGATTTGTTACCAACAAATTTAAATTTAAAATTCTTAATATTATATTGTACAGGCTATAACATAATATAGCTAGATTGACATAAACTTAATTTAATTCTATTAGAAAGATAAATATTATAAATAACATTGTCTGTAGTGGTGCCATGGTGGATGGCACGTTTTGTCGTGTTTATATGGATTGTAGCGACAGCGGCATTGACGACGAAGACGAGTTCGCTACAAAGTTTATTTACAACAACGGCAACAATGTTTCGACTGACAACATAACTGCTGGAGTAGCAGCGTAGCGAGAAGAGTAGGAGAGAGAAAGGAAGAATGCCTTATTTATTTATTTATTTGATTAAAGTCCGTTGCATATGCCCTGACTTAGCTTCTTAAATAAGGACAAAGGAGGATGTTGTAGGATCGCACATCCATCATAATCACGTGCTGACCCTAACCCTATCCGCTGATAGCGATGACTTACCAGGCGCGCATCCTTTGTTTGTGGACATCCTCCTTTGTCCTGACTGGCTATTTAAGAA
>MPNW01000035.1:104775-189654 GCA_011800805.1 Hirudo medicinalis
TTCTCTCTCCAACTCTTCCGGCTACGTCGCTACGCTGCTACTCCAGCAGTTATGTTGTCAGTCGAAGAATTGTTGCCGTTGTTGTAAATAAACTTTGTAGCGTCTTCGTCGTCAATGCCGCTGTCGCAACAATGTCCACAAACAAAGGATGCGCGCCTGGTAAGTCATCGCTGATAGGGTTAGGGTCAGCACGTGATTATGATGGATGTGCGATCCTACATATATATATATATATGTGTAATTTTAGCCTCTCGGACTTGTGAGCATGGGCGTGCGCAGAGGAGCATAGGGAGCAAGGGGGAGTTACTACTTCCTGGATTTTGTCAAAATACTAACATTTGGCTGGGGATCCAAATTAGACCGACTAATTGCGAGAGTGAGAGTCCAACTTTTTTAGTCATCGTGCCACGTTCACAAATTGAATTAAAAAAAACTTTGCTCCCCCTACAAAAACTTCTGCGGACGCTCATGATGGTGCTTGATGCTCGACGTCAAATTCAGGGATTGGACACAAGTCTGAAGTCTCTCTTAACCAACTCTTTATAAATTAACCAGTGGTTTCCACTTCAGCAGAACGCACATCACTTTAGCACTACACTCTTTCAACCTATCAACTGCGGAGGAACCAAAACAGAAAGACAATTTTGACTTAAAAATTTCCAGAGGCGATTTAATACAACACTTTTATGCATATCGATAATAGGTATCGTTTATTATTTTAAAATAGTATGTTTTTATAAAAAAAAATTACACTAGCCCTTTTAGAACAATTTTGTTTTAAATTTTTGTATTGAAAATAAAAACAACTGAGACATAATAGAAGGTATAGTTTTGCAAAAAAATATTTAAGTCCATTAACTTTCCATTGGCTAATTTTCAATTTCCAGCACTCAATTCTGAAGCACTCATTTCAAAACACATTTATGCGGTTTTTTTTTTGGTGTGTTGGAGTTAGAGATTCCTATAAAATACCATAAGTTCGCCACATCAGCCACTGATTATTACCGGCAATATAAATTATGCAAATGTGGATATCATCTTGAAAGAGCTGCTGTGTTGAGGAATACGCAGTTTATTTGAAATAACTTCACAATTAGTTGCGCAGAATAATGGACAGCTCGTTGCTCATCTGCACCAGACAGCGCATCTGCACTGCTTGCTAGGCAGGAGTATAAGAGTTTCCAGAGGGCATGTTTGAGCCGCTTAATTTCAACTCTATCTGAGGTGTTTCAGCGTTTCTTACTTTTGGTCGCCATCTTCAATTTAAAACATGGATCCAGAAGATCATCAAAAAGAGGAACAGGAAAAGAAAAAGTGAAGTGTTTTGGCATTAACATGTTTTTATTAAGTGACTCCATGTTAGGGGATGTTTAATTTCATCGGGCCGATGTATTCGTCGAGAAAGAATTTGACGCACTCGATGAAAGGTAGCGCTCCCTGTTGGAGTTGAAGGCGAAACCTTTAGATCTTAGAACATTTATAGATAATATTTTGTCGGTTTTAACCAGTAATTCTTAATGAATAATGCCACGTTTTATAATTATCCGAAATTGTTTAAACATGCCGATGTTATTTCTCAGAGAAGAAGACAAAACGACAGAAGAACAAGAGGATTCATCGAATAACGTGCGTTCAAACATCGACATGATTCTTCCTCCGTGCGAATTGGAAACCATGTTTGTTAAAGGACTTTTAGCTCCTAAAAATGATTTACCGAAAGTGCCTGCAACAGGCTTAATCTCTCCAATTGACATGGAACTCACAGAGTTAAGAGTAAAGATTGTCTGCTTGGACAAGAACAATCAAGCATTGAAGTTGGAGCTAAAATGTGCCGAAATGCAGGTGGAAGCGAAAGAGAAGGTAGACAAACAAAAGACACGCCTGATAGAATTGTTGGACGCAAAAGTTGCTTCCCTCGAAAAAAAGAACAACACACTCATCGACATGGTGGAAGGACTGATAAAGGAGAAAGAAACCAGGTGCAACAGGTTGATAGACGCGACTAAAAACATGGAGACGCTTTCGACTAGGCTTGAAAATAGTCAGAGGATGCAACGTGAATTGAAGACGAGCAATGATGAGTTAAAGTACATGTTGAATGACGTTGAAGAGAAGGGTTCAAAAATTGCTAAGCTGGCTAAAGAAAANTTTCGACTAGGCTTGAAAATAGTCAGAGGATGCAACGTGAATTGAAGACGAGCAATGATGAGTTAAAGTACATGTTGAATGACGTTGAAGAGAAGGGTTCAAAAATTGCTAAGCTGGCTAAAGAAAAGATCATCAAATATAAGGATGAAAATACAAGAATACAGGGAGAACTGAATGACATGAAGCAGCTGCAAGGGAATTCAGTCGACTTTGATCGCAGTTGGTGTCATTTAGATGAATTGGGAAGCCAACTCCAAGACAAATTGTCGGCCGCAAGGAATACCGAAATTCCCGAAACCACGGTTCAAATCTTGACGTCGGCAGGAGACATTTACAACGAATTACGTGATAAAGTGGCTCAGATGAAGGTTGAAACCAATGCAGCGGTCACAAAGTTTGCTGCATCAAATGAGAAATTACTCTCAGAAATCAGTCAGCTAAAGCAAAATATAAGTGAACTTCAGAACTTGAGCAACATAAATCTCGTCCAAAACTCTCTGTCCGACACTCAACTCACAGACTTGAAGAATGCAATAACCAATCTGTGTGAACCGTCAACTTCTGACGCCATTTGATTCAAATCGTTAACTTCATGTGTCTTTGAAGCTGATCAAAATGCTTCCCCATGTTTATCACATCATTCTTCTTGAATGTCAGGACTGTGTTAAGAGCCATGACTTGCTTGATACGTTTATTCTCTTTTGATATAACATTACAACTTCAACGTTTTAAAAATTCGTAATAAATTGGATTAAAAAAAATTATTGTCGATGTTATGAATTCATCATTTCTTATCATGAGGTCCAAGTACCTTCTGATTTTTCTCAAACTGAAAGTTTGTGTATACTCGAGGTTTAGTTCTCAACACTGCTTTATTGGTTATTGGCGTGCATATAAGGCGAATGGGTTGCATTCCTGCATGCGGCCGTAATGGCAACAGTCTTAATGTGCGGTGTTCGCAACCCAGCCTGCACCGCCAGGGAGCGCCCTTGGATAGGGCGTTGGTAGAACGATTAAACAGTACCTTCACATCCTGTTCGGATACATATGGTACTCAAATGATAGGCTTAAAATACAAATTATCGGAGTGGTGGCTTCGATTTGGATGTCGAACAATATGCTAATGATAACAATAACTGCTTGAGACACCTCTGATTTTTTTCAACGATCTTGGTCTTCATCAGTTTGTCCATTCTCCAACGCGAAACAACACGACCTGATTAGAAACAAACAAAACAAGATGGAAGTTTGACTTCTTCACTGAAAATCGCCAACACTTTCATCACCTACTTCTCTAACATTTTTACAGCTGATAATGGAATTTCACAGTCCTCCGCAACGTTCCAGCACAAACTTGAATAAAGTCCCAGTCACTCCAGATACAGTCCTATAAACTTTGAGGCAGTTGTAACATTCTTGCTTGCTAGGTCCCGACCACATTCCTAATATCCTGCTAAAAAGCTGTGCTTTAGCTTGTCATATCCACTTCACCATATATTCAATCTCTTTCTCAATAGTGGACTTATGCCCAAAATCTGCCCAAAACAGCTCATGATATTCCTATCCTCAAGAAAGGTCCAAGATCTAGTCCCTCGAATTAAAGACCAATCTTATTGACATTCACCTGCTCTCCAGTCCTGGAAAAAATAATTAATAAAAATATTCTGCATCACTCGACCCCCCCTTAATCCAATATCTCTTCAGCAACATTCAGACCAATTAAATCAACCTCTACACATTTACTGGAATGTGTTTGCAAATGGACCTCCTCACCTTCTCATCAAAGCTTTCTGCGTCTATGAGACCACTCTTCGAGTACAGATGTCAACACAAGTACTTGAGAGCATAAAAAAATTTACCAAGGCCATTCCATCTAGAGTATCATGATCGTCTTAAGGCATTCAAACTCGACTCACTCGAACATCGCCGTCTTATAGCTGATCTCTGATTTACTGTACAAGATAATCAATAACCTGATATCAACTGACCTCACAAATCATATTCATTTCGCTAATTATATATCCACTAGAGGACATCAGTTTAAACTTGGGCCCGACTTTTGCTCAATAGTCACGACTAAATACTTTTTCACCAATCACATATTAAAATTTGTATCTCTCTCCCAAATAACATCGTTTCATATACAACCTATACTCAATTCATCAACCTGTTTCATCAAAGATTACTCCCTTCCTATCGTGCAAATGACATGTTTGAGTCACACCTCTCAGATAAATTTTCTTGTTTGTTTGCTTGTGAGCAGGTAATAGGCATTTTTACTCTGCTCACTTATGAAATAAATAAAAAATAAAAGAGAATTCGAAAAAGTATATTTCAAATCATGCAGAAAATAAATTGTCTTGAATCAATAATCATTAAAATTTGAACAGTAAGATATAATTCATAAGGTAACAGATCTGAACAATCATTAAATTGGAATAAATTGGCAACAGTGCAAAAAGGCACTGTCATTCAACAAAACAGAAACCATGGATGAAAATATTAAAACAATGACATGATGAAGGCACATGGAAATTCTTAATAAGCGAGGAAATGATGACATTTCTAAATAAATTTAATGAATGAGGAATGAGTAGGACAATAAAACATTTGACAAAATGGTACTTCAAATTAGCAAGAAAGAAAGAAAATGTTAAAACTAATTGTCTATGACTTCACCTCACACTTCATTTGAAAGTGCTTTCAATGACAGATTTGACTTCCTTTTCATGGATTTCTCCAATTCCCACAGCAGGTGTAGCTCCAACACCACGGCCGCAATATTTTAGCTTCAAAGAATAATTATTTGTAAGTTTTAATTGATGCAATAATAGCTCACTTTAATCACTGATAGTAACAATGTCCTTGCCACAAATAATTACCAGTTCAGATTAAATGTTTTAAAAGGAAATTTAAATAATTAGTCAACATGGTTTTCAAGCAAATTTAAATAATTTCAATAATAACAAAATAGCTGACCTTTAATCCAACAACATTTTCAAAACGTGGGCTCACAAAAGACCATGCCCCTTGGTTCCGGTGTTCTTCTTGACTCCATATAAATTCTTCAACAAATAATTAAATTATAATTTCACTTAAACAAAAATTAATCCTTAGGATAAATCTAACCATTCTAAATATAGCTGATCATATTTGAGTCATTACCTTTAGCTTTTTTATATTTCTTCAATTCAGCTTGAATTTCCATAGCAGGGAATGGGCAAAGTGACTAAAGAATTAAAAGAACACAAAATGTATTCGATCAGGTAGGATGCCATGGAATCACTTAAGATAAATTACTTCAAGTCGAATAATAGCAACATCATTTCTGCCTCTGTTGACTCTCTCCTTAGCCAAGGTGTAATAGTGCTTTCCAGATACAAAAACAACTTTCTTGACCGACTTTGGATCTATGTTTGAGTCGGAAAGAATCGGCTGGAAGTAAGTGCCAGGGGTCATCTCTGACAAAGAGGAAACAGCTTGTGGATGCCTGAGTAGCCCTTTTGGAGCTGCCACAATAAGTGGCTTGCGATAGTTCCTCAGCATCTGTTTTATTCAAATGTTTTATTTCAATAAATTTTTTTTAATACAATTACATAAAAGCACTCAATTAGTCAAACCCCTTTCTAAGAATATAAATAAATTCTGTAGCTCACTTGTCTTCTGAGTAGATGAAAGTATTGAGCTGGAGTTGTGGGGTTGGCAACTTGCATGTTGATATTGTCTCCATCAACAGCATCCTCCAGACTATTGGTTGCCTTTTAAATTTATGGTAAACATATTTGTAATAAAAATTAGTTTGGTTAAGTCAGTTAAAATGATCACAATCAAATTTTCTCCATATTTCAATTTATTTTCCAATGACCTGAAGAAATCTTTCAATTCTACAAGAGGAGTGCTCAGGTCCTGCACCATCCATTCCATGTGGAAGCAACAACGTCAGAGAACTTTGTAGTAGCCATTTTGCTGAACAAATGTGTTATCATGTTATCATCACAGGTGCTTTTTGTAAATTATAAAAAGTCTGACTTGATTACAAATTTTAAATACAAAATTAAATCTTTGGCACTATAAATAAAACTGTAATCAATTCATACTTTCTCCTCCGGTGATGAAAGTGTCAATCATAATTTGGGCACCATTAAAGAAATCCCCAAATTGTGCTTCCCAAATGGTAAGAATGCTTGGATTTTCCACACTGAATCCATACTCGAAGCCCAGCACAGCCTCCTCTGACAAGGGACTGTTTGCCACTTCAAAGTAGGCCTTCTGATCTTGGAGCATGTGATTAAGAGGTATGTATGCCTCGTCGGTCGACTGATCCACGAACATTGCATGACGCTGACTGAAGGTTCCTCTGCCAACATCCTGTCCACTTATTCTCACATTGAAACCTGCATGTCAAACATTCTTTCATGAACAACCAACAAAAGAAACAATATATTTGCATGACACAATGTTATATATTAAACAATGTAATTGCAGTAAAATTAAAATACTAGTGACCTTGGTATAACAGAGAACCAAGGGCAAGTATTTCCCCAGTGGCCCAATCCAAGTCACTTCCATCGACCAACTTTTGCAATCTTCGAGCAATGTGAGTTTTCTCCAGAGTTGGATGAACATTCTAGAGTGCAAATGTAGTGAATATTTATAGTATTTCTATTCAAATAACAAATAACTGAAAAAACTATTTACAAATCCTTCTGAAAGTGAGACAGACTGTGCTCCAACAAATTTGAGAATGTCTATAGGTACACCAGTATCCCATGTTGTGATGTTCTTTGTCGACATCTGTAAACCACTCCACTGTTTTTCTAAGTGATTTGCCTGTAACAATAAGGACAACAAGGCCAATTTTAACATTTGCAATCACAAGCACAATTCAAACAGTAAATCAATACTCAAATAAATTTGATGCTATTTATAGTGCCATAAATAGTAACATTTAATGTCACTACTGAAAAATATAAAAACCACAGATGGGATGGACAGTTGTTAAGTTAATAATAAATAAATCAATAAGAAAATAATAAAGAATTGAACATGAATTTTCATATTATTCATTATCATTCCATAACGAATATTATTATTTAATAATGGATTAAACATGAAGAGCAAGAAGTCACCTTAGGAATGTGTGTGTCAATTAGTTTGAGTTGTTCGGACAACTCAGCATTCCATGAGTCAACTTCAGCCTTCAAATCTTCCAACTTGCAAACTTTCTCGGCCTTCAAAAAAGAGCAGATAAAATATATTAACATGAAAAAAATCTTTCAATAAGACTCAAATCAATGTTATTGTTCGTTAATGTCCGTTGCATAGCTAGATGATTAGGACGTTGCTCCCGCAACGGGATTCAAATCCATCCTGCCATCACGAGAGGCGCAGTCTTAGCCATTAAACCATGTAGGAGCACGATTCAAATCCATTCAAAATTAAATGTTTAGGTATTTTAAATATATTTTGGAAATGTTTTCATCTAAAATGAATTTAAATGTAGTTATAAGTGTGGTAAGAATATCAAAATAATTATATCATAATGTAGAAATTAATTTTTATTTAGAGCATAATTACAATTACAGAGTTAAAATTACAATTATTCCAACAACTTATCCCCACCATGAGCTCATTTGCATAAGCATCTGGGATGTTCAAGCGACTCCTAATTGTTTGATACATGAGAGCTGAGTGAAGGAGGGTTCATCAAGTTCATTATGGCCCCATTTCCTATAGCAGATGTAGTCAACAATGATGTCCTTGTTGAACTTTTGCCTGTACATCATGGCCAATTTGCATGCCTTGGCAATGCTCTATAGCAAAAAATAAAACAGTTTTTAATATTTTGTCACTGTGAACATTTTATTGAATTAAACATAACAGAAAATAACACTAAATACTAAAGTATTATCATACCTCAGGGAAGTCTGCATTCACCCTAAGTACGGGACAATCTATCATCCTTCCAATATCACTACAATTGTGGCTCGATCTGAAAATGTTACATGACAAGGAAATACATTATATAGTAATAACATAAAAAAAACATAATTACAAACTTAATAATTATTACAACCAAGCAACCAGTTGTGTCAATCATAAATTTTTATTTCCCAGGCATGCTTTTTTAACTAAATTAGGTTTGGAAAAGCCTAAGATTAAGCAACAAATGTTGCAATAACAATTTTTACTTAATCACAAAAACGCTTCGCCTGATTTGCTTTGAAATTTGACTGCTATTTATACTTAAAAGCAGCCAAAAGCTGGAGTAAATCCTACCAAACATTTTGTGGTACTTGCTACAATTTGTTTCATTGTGTTCAATAAAATCAATTTAACTCATTAAACAATTCTTAAATTTTTTAAGTAATAATATTGTGTACAAAAGTCTTATTAATCCAACACCCTCAATAAATGATGAATTAAAAAAGATTAAAACTCAATTTTGCAGAGATAACTTAGATAACTAATTATTCACCTGCCCCTATCAGCTTCAGTTGTATATCCAATTTGATTGTTTATGATGAGGTGAATGGTTCCTCCCACAGAGTAGTTTGAAATGTTAGCAAGAAGGAAAGTCTCTGGCACAACACCCTGAAACCAAAACTCTTTAAATGCAATGCATTTCCAACGAAATTTAAGTCGATAATTCACCTGTCCTGAGAAAGCAGCATCACCATGCACTTGGAAGCAAAGAACTCTGTTGGAAAATTGATGAGAATCTTGGTCGTAGTAGCCAGTACTCAAGGACTGCATTCTTGCTCTTGTCTTTCCAGCACAAACAGGATTGGCTGCCTAAAATTTAAAACGTTAAATAAATAAAGTTCATTCATTAACTCATGATTAGACAGCAACTAATGAGCTCACTCAGCAGTTTAAACTAAACAGTTTAAAATTAAACTAAAAGTTAAAAAAATGCGTAAAAGCAAAACAGGTTCAATATTTAAGGTAACCTCAAGATGAGAAGGATTTGGAAGCATTGTAACATGAACCTTCTTGCCATTATATTCAAGGTCAACAGAGGAGGCTGAGAATGAAGAGTAAACCAATAAAATCAAGTAATACAAATTATTAACAAGTATCCTTTCATTTAATGTAATTACATCTAAAATTTAAAAAAATCAACACATCCTAGTTGAAAACCAGAATACTAAAACCAACTCAAATGTGACAGCACATCCCCAGTTTCATCAATTTCTGGTGGAAACTCTCGTTTTCCTTTCATCTTGAAAAATATTTTGTTTTATTTTTTATTTGTCAATTTAGAAGGACCACAAAGCTTAGTTAATTGAAGACAACAAATGCAGGAGATACCAGTCAAGAAAAGAAAGTGGAGCAAAACAAAAATTGACCTGGTGACACACAACATGCACTTTGAAATTGTAATAAGAATAAATACAAACTTTCAACTCATTTTTTTAAATAACTAAATCATCTGCAATTTCAGGAAAATAGTCATTACTGACTACAAACCAAACACAAATGAGTTCTGGCGCAAATTTTCTAAGCTACTTAACTTGAAATGATTTAGGTTACAAATGGAACTTAATGTAAATCAATCATAAACAAAGCTTTTGATTAAAAATAACTGCTTTTTGACTTTTGACTAATAAATGTTAGCTTCAAACAACACAAACAGATGTAATACAATGATACATAAGAAATCATTAGTCAAAATCATGTTCAAAGGGAGGAATGACAAATAAATAAAAATAAAGAAAATAAATCCAAGCACCTTTTGGAACATCTGCACAGGAGGAAACTGAAGAAGGCATGTAAGAAGGTTTAATCGACCTCTGTGGCCCATTGACATGACAATGTTGTCCACACCAACTGGTTGAGAATAGAAAATACTTAAAATCACTTGATCCTATGTACTTCAACAATAACAGCAGCTTAATTAACCAATCACCAATCGTATTATTTTCCTTACTAAACAAATCAGCCATTAATTATTCATTCATTCATAATAACACTAATAAGCATTAGGTTCCTTTAACATTTCTACTGCTAAATAAATGGATTTGATAATAATTTTAATTTTGATAATAATTTTAATTTTAATAATAATTTGATAATACTCTCGATTAGAGCCAGGATCAAACTAAATAATTCCAACCGTCAGCAGCCATTTCGAAGAGTCCTTCGTAGAACACCATCGCACTTTCAGCACCCTCGCCGCCGTACCTCTTCACCGTTGTAAATTTGTTGGCAAGGAAGTGATCAAAGGCCTGACATTAAGAGTGAGATAAGGAATGATGTAATTTAGTGCAATAATTCTTTAATTGGCTCATTAACAACTTTTAAACAAAAAAGATTGTAACAAGTTAATTAAAAATTATGAATGTCAACAATTCCAAATAAGGAATCCAGCCTCCTAATCTTTACAGTGTCTAATATCATTAACCCAGCTGATCTTTATGTCTTTATGTAACATTATCACATTTATTACAAAACAGTACAAGAGATGTCATTCACCTTCAAAATCATTCTACAAATATATAAATGTGTGAACATTCTCAAATTTACCTGAGACTTAAGCATCAATTTAGCAGAATTGATTTTTCTTTCATTACCAAATTCTTCCCCATGAATCTTCTCAAAATTCTCTGCAAACCATTCTCTTTCCTCCATATTCTAAAACATTTTCATTTTATGACAAAATCATAATTTTATTAAAAATATTCAAATTGGCACACAGGAAGGCCTTACTAACTAATTACAATAGCACAATAACATAGCTGTTTAAATTTACATTTTGGATTTGGAATGTTGCAGAAGTGACATAAATTAAAAGCAAAGTGTCATGTTAGCAAAATCAGTTCATGAAATCAGGACAATAACCCTAATGTGTTGGAATTCAACAGCCAGAGGTCCACAATAAACATCATGCAAGTGCTTCTCAAGTTCTGAGGTGGTTGCTTGCTTTAGACCCGTATGCAGAACATCCACAAGATTATGTATTGTTTCATTTAAAAGACCATAACTCTCTGGTCTGAGCTCAGGAATGTCTCTGTGGTAAAAATTTGTTAAATATTAATAATAATAATAAATCTTATTTTGAATCCATTCCTCAAGTTGCAGCTTTCTTAAACTGCAATGTTCATATAAAAATAATGACAATGCTTTAATACCTCGGTTCATTCAAGTTGAGAACGTCTGTTTTTGCTAGAGAATATCCAAATCCTCTAAAAGAAGAGATAAAACTGGACAACCTGTAGTCTTCTTGAACTCTAAGTTCTATTAAAAATATATGCCACAAACCATTAGTCATCAAACCTAAGTGCAAAAGTATAGAAAGAACTAAGTGACCTCTAGATCTATCGAGTGCGTTCTCCAGTTCTTTTGGCTGACCATAAATTCCATTTTTTGTGTGATAACTTCTTGAAGAATGTTTGTTAAACTTCAATATATGCCCTTTGAACGTGCTGGGCAATAAAGATATCCTATTAATTATTGATGTCATGGCCCACTAATTATTGATATCAATCGCGCAAAACCGGTACCACGACAGATGTAAGCGATTGAAAGTTCGCACTTTGATACACCTGACATGAAAGCTGAATTTTTTTAAAATGATATTTTCTGTTAAATTAATTTAAAAGAAAACGTTGTTAATAATATCAACGCAATAATTTAGTTGACAAATGATTTGAGAGTAATTAAAGACTAAGAGGCTGCAAACCCATTTGTTAAAAATACAAAAAAAATAGTAACATATTTAACACTAGTTTTTTTTTACATATTAAACAAACTTTAGATCCTATTAACATTAACTCAATGTCTTCATAGTTTGACCTTTACTCGATGTCAACAATTTTCTAATTTTAATTTAAAATTGGTATGTTTAATTATAAATAAGTTTTAATACTGACAGTTTTTAACAAAAACTAAGAGCATGTATAAAGTGAATAATTTAAACATTTAAAAAAATTAAATTTCAAAACTTTTTTGTTGTATTTGTTGCAAAATAAGTATAAGTAAATCATACTTGCTTATTGTTTTCATTCTAATGTCGTTGACTGATTCTGATTCCTGCAGCGCGGCAATACCAATAATAGCTGAAATAAGTTTGTGAAAAATGGAACCGAGACCGGTCATTGCGGGTTGCGATATTAAGTCTCTTGCTGATTGCAATGCGGCTCTTCTTCCATGCCGCTTGGACTCTGATGTAGAAATCGATTCTAACTTTTTCCAGCCATCAATAATCTCAGAAAACGGTTTGCTTAGCAATTGTTTAGGTTGAAATAAATTTATATTGAGCTTTTCTTACAGGTCACTTGTGCTCATCACTCAGGGGCAGACCATTAAAGGGAAAGCAGCTTGATGTTCCGAATGGATTTGTCGGTGAGAAGTCACAACTCATTCAAGCATGTTGTTGTTTGTTAGAGCCACAATGTTTATTAAGGTTGCCTTGTCAGACCCAAAAATGAAGTAAAGGAGGGTCAGGAGATGCTCAAGGTCTATAAAAAATTTAGCAATCTGACATATTGGAATTTGGACTCTGAACCCTCCAAAGATGACATGATCGTTCAGGCTCTGAAGTGGACTAACATCGCTCATTCTGTACTTTTCATTTTATTTTGCTTCAATAATTCTACTGATTTATACCTTATTTGGTCTTGCCTTATTTGTTGCTGTAATGTTTTAAGTACTATATTGTTGTAGATAAGCGGTTGTTCAATTTTTTTCCATGCATTTACATAATGACTTTGATTTATTGTTATGCCTTTATTCAGATCCACTCAATGGATACAAACTAAACCAGAGGCCAACAGTTGAAGAAAATGGAAGTGAGCCCAACAACAATCACTTGGGTCAATGATCTAACTAATTAAGTCTAACTTAAATGTACTGAAAATGCTTTTAGCATAAGAGTCTTAAGAACATCTAAGTTAGCAAAAGTCAAATCTTTACTCTACAAAATATTATCTATAAACATTTTATTTATTGTCAATGAAATTGTTTTTTGAAATGAATAACTGTTCTTCATGCTCATGTCAATTGATCAAATCGTCCTGGGGGTTTTGTTTGCAAATAGCATTTTCATCTGCAATTTCTGCCCTGTAATGTGTGGTGTTTGTGAAGATAGATGGAAAATTAGTCAAATAGAAATAGAAAATGTTCACCTCAGTAGTCCAGAAAAATTGGTTATCTCATCAAATTCTTCACATTCTATAACTTCAAGATTTCTCTTGACAATAATATTAGGTTTAACAATACAGGTAAAGTACATTGTTAATGGTTAAATTGTTAAGCTGATTTAGGCAAGCTAAATGTAGATCTTCCTTATTATTGAGTTCAGTGCTCATTAACTCCTGTGAACTGACCTGCTGATTATGTTTTGAGTATGCAGCCTGAAGTTTTTTCAGCTCTTCATCAATCTCATCAAGTCTTTTTCTGGTACTGCTATCAAATGCAAATGCATCATTTGAGAGCATCTGTGAATAAAGAATTAAGCATTTTCAAAACTGCTCCAATGCACCTCAACTTGTGAATTTATCCTCTTGATAATTGTTCATATAATTTAAGAGATACCTCCTTGCGAAGATCTGTAATTGTTCCAGGACCAACAAAAGCTTCCATCGGTGCATCAGACATAAGTTGTTCCAATCGTATTTTTTCGGCATCTGTCATGCATACATCTGTACATGCCAACTATAAGAAAAATTATTGCAAGAGTCACATATTCTAGAATTTCAAACATGTAACAGTGATGACAACATCCCTATTACTGGACCTCAATGCCTTTCTTCCAAGTGCCTTTCAAAAACATGTATTATTTATGAAGATTATATGTTTATTTTTACTGTTCTACCTACCTTTGGTTTTGTGCCCAGCTGATTCTTGCTTGAGAAGATGAATGGTTGTAGCTGCAGTAATTTTATAATCTCTAATAAATATTTTCAATAGCAGTTCACTTTGTATGTGAATAAACCTGTTGAAGAGTGGCTTATGGAAGTTTTTCTGGCATTCTTTTTACCTGACCTTTTAGCTGGCCTGGGTTACAAGGGTATTAATTTTAGTATGGGATGTCAAGAAGTATTCAATCAATTTTGATACTTTGAAATTTTTTGGTTAACATATGTTTCCTTTTCTTCATTTAATTTTTCTCTGAGAATCAAGTCTAGCCTTTTGACTTCATTAAGTTCTTTGCCGAAATGCACCTCGTTAAGTTTGTGAACGAGCTTTCTGAATAACTTAACCTAAAATATCATAGAGCTTTAAATGGTACAACGAAAGCACGAAATTCTTATAGCAAACCTCGGGGAGTGGCCAAAACCGCTGCTCTCCGCATCTATTTCGTCTCCAGAAAAATTTTCATCTGATTCTAAACACACAAATATGACGTTCGACAGAAATGTTATCGCATAGCTTAAATTTAAATGCGCTATGAGTGGCTTGTTGCTACATGGCCATTCTAACTTTGAAGATCAATTCCATGACCAACTACTGAGCAAATCTAAACTTTCCACGTAATTGGGGAATTTATGTTCGTATTCAGCCCTTTCGTAAAGATTATGTTCATTGTCAAGACAAAATGATAAAATCACACTTAAAATCAAGGATTCCGGACTGCTGCATTCCATACCGTTACTTGATCCAGCTTCTAAACATATTTAAATGGTGTTGCTATAGAAATTATTTATTGCATATCAAAATTTAAATACTTGTATTTTAAAATTTTTATTTATTTAAATTTAATGAATGAGTGGTTATTCTTATTTTCTGAAAGTGAGTGTATCACGTCAGACAATTAGGGAATAACGATCTATGTTATTCTGTTCAATCACGATGTCTTCGCTCAACAATCTAAGGTTTTTCGTTCTTCAAAGAATAGCATTGGTAGAGACCTTTTTTCATTTTTTTAATTATAAACTGGTTTATTGCTTGACATTTCCTTTCGTGGTCTTATAAATCCATCTAAGGTCATGCCGTACCTTATAATATTTCATGCGTGGTTTAACATCGTGTTCATTATCTCAGCATCGGAAGGTTTTTTTTGTTTCCGACAGAAATGGCTGTATTGTATTATTAGCATAAATAGATGTGATATATTTTCAGACCAAATGCAATCGTCTGTACAATCATCGGATCCAAGCCCAACCGTCAAATTTATTAAACGTAAACCCTTTACTTTTTAATCATAATTTATTGTCCAGTCACTGCTATTAACATTATTTATGACAGGTAAGATGGATGTCTGCCAAAAGAAGTTTCATATCTAACTTTATAGAAAATATACGAAATGAAATGGACAAAAATAAAGAAATTAAGGTTGATTTTTCATGTTCTTAAATGATTTTACAACACACAGCTCAATTAAATTGCAATTGCTTATTAACTAAACATTTTATAAAAATTTGCTAAATGTTTGATCAGGAAAGTATTCAGAAATTTCGTGATGAAGCGCAGAAACTTGAGCAATCAGATTCTCTAAAGAAAGCCAGAGAAAAATATGTGTGCTTTTATCATTTTCATTTTTTGTTGTAATTGGCATTTTATTAAAAGTTTCTTTTTATTAAATAGCAATCAATTGAATCTGAGACCTTGAAAGGTTCTGATGTATTCAAGAAAAAATTTTCCGACATGCAAGAGAAAGTAAAGCAGGTCGGTTTTATAAAGCTTATGCCTGAAAGAGTGGAGTTGCAATGAATCAAATTTGTTTTTAGTCCGATTATGCCAAGAAAAGCAAGGAGATGGTTGAAGATGTGGCAGAGAGTGTCAGTAAGGCAGCTGAGAGTGTATCTAAACAAACTGAACAAATTGCTCAGAGCCAAGTTTTTAAGACTGTTTCAGATGTGAGCTTAAATTTATTGTCTTCTGAAATGTTAATATGATATACACTTACTACGAATTTAAATATTTAATTTGATAAAACTACATTTAATCATTGATTTTTGGAAATCATGACATTAATTATTTTTGTAAGCTATTCCTTCAAAAGTGTCTGAAAATTCAGTAAATGATTGTAAATATTAACAGGGTGTAAAGGCAGTGAAAGAGGAAATCCATGAATCCACGACTTATGACAGAAGTTCATTGTACAACGCGCCAGGTGAGAATGCATATCCATAACATATATTTTCTCATACATGCACTAATATATACTATCATAATTCAGGGGAAAACATAACATGCTATTGTTATTTTAAAAACATTATAGTTTGGTGTGTTTGAGAACCTATAACTTTTTTTCAGTAAAATTGAGAAAAAGAGATGAATATTCGTTGAAGTTTGGTGAGAAGGCTCCGATTAAACCTGATGAGTGAGTATTTTTGTCTAGGTTCTTACTATTCACTTTATGGCAGCCTTGAATTTTATGAAATATGCACGACAGTTGCTTAATTCTTGTGGTTATTTGCTTATTCAGGGAAACAAAGGGCGTGATATTGAACAAGAACACTCAGTGGTATCAGAGCTGGCAGGATTTTAAGAACAATAATCAGTTATTTGAAAGTATGGTGATTACTTGTGATAACAATGTAACATTAGATGGATGAAATATTGATTTCTTATGGCATCAGAGCTTTTCGACATGAAAGCAAAATATGATGAAAGTGGCAACTTGATCATTCGAGCTACTAGGACTGTCACAGACAAAGTTTCAGAATTGTTTGGTTTGTATATACCTTATTTATTTAGGTCCTAAAATGATTATTTGTATAATCAATTTCAACTGTAATTCTCAAGGTGGAATGTTTGCCAAAACTGAGCTGTCTCAAGTGTTGACAGAAATCATCAAGATGGACACCGATTTCACTAAGGAAGAGTTTCTGCGACTCTGTCAATTCGATTTTATTCCAAACATTCTTGAGGTGATTTTAAAATTAATATTTTCATAATTGTTATGCAACCATTTGGTATTGAAGTCCTTGAATTTCAGGCTATGATTAGAGGTGATTTGGAAATCCTGAGCGATTGGTGCCACGAAGGGGTTGGTTCATCGATTGGCTTTACAATAGTTGAGATGTTTATTTTGAGCCATTTATTTTCCTGAAAAGGCTTATAATGTCCTGGCTACCCCAATCAGAGAAGCCCAAGCAGCAAACTTCAAGTTTGATTCTAGAGTTCTTGACATCAGTAATATTGAGGTCAGTTTCAGAATGTATGATCTTCCCTCATAATTATATCATTGCAATTATACATAAACACAATCGTTACAAAACTAGCGCACTAGGTTAAATTGATTTGTGTTTTATGTGGGGTTTTTTTTGTAGCTGGCTGCCGGGCAGATAATGGAGCAGGGACCAGTGCTTGTGATCAGCTTCAATTCACAACAGGTCATGGTTGTTAGAGATGCTGCAGGAAAAGTTGTTGAGGGAAATCCTGTGAGTGTCTAATGTCATAATTTTTTGAGAAGAATGACAATTTGTGGTTACTATTAAATATTAACATAATTATGTTTCAGTCTAAAATTATGAAGATATTCTATGTATGGGCATTCTGTAGGGACCAAAATATTCTTGACCCAAAAGCTGCTTGGAAGTTGATTGATCTATCTGCAAGCCCAGTGGAGATGATGGTGTGATTGTCACAAAGTTTTGCTGAATGCTTGCTCTCAAATTCTTTGAATGCAGAATGTTTTTGTAGATTATTTTTGTTTTGTAATTTCCAATGTGTCAATGTAAAATGAGACATTGCTTGGATTCAAGATTCCTTGCTGAGCAGTTATTTTTCGATTTCTGAAAAATACTTAAGATCATTGATGTCACTATTCAAATATTTTGCAGAAATCAGGTTATTGTGCCAGAGTTTTTTTTTTATAAGTTTGAAGGATTGTTAGTTCTACTGGAATATGAATGTAGAATTTTGTATGGATTTGCAAATAGTTTATGGAGAGTTACAATTGATTAGATTTGAATAGCAAGCAAAGAAGTGAAGTACTACTTTTGAACAAGAGAAGATTCATTCAGCTAAGATGATGTGCACTTAAGTTTGCATCTTTTACGTTGCCAGGGGAAAATGGCATGTATAGGTTTAGATCATGTTTTTCTTTGGTTGTTTGTAACTCCTTCAGCATTCTGTCCAAGTTTGCTTCTTCCGAGAAATTTTCGTTGGTTTGAGTGGAGTGGCAACCCGTTGTGCGAAATGGTTAGGTATTTGCAATACCTAGCAAAATCGGGTATTTTCGGACTCACCACAGGAAGAGTTGCTTTCAAAGGGTTACTTCTGCAAAAGTGCAACTCGGCCAGACAATCCCATTTAACAATTCCCCAGAACTGTTCCTGAGTAGATATCATAGCGGTTATTCCATTGCGTTAAATTGTCGCAGCTCAGGTATTTCGCTGTTAGACCAGGAGCAAACCATTCAATGTGCCCCAAATTACCATCCGCTTCCGCTATAGAAACTTCCTGTGCAATACAGGCAAAATATGCTTGGAAAAAAAAGCAATTTATAAAGTTTCACGAAAAATAATCAGTAGCAGTATTTACTAATTACTTACTATTGCATTAATCGTTATTGTTAACAATAATCACTGAACCGCACTTAATGTCGATCGACATGATATGACAACTGGCAGGTCACCGCGTGAACACGTCATCACCGAATAAGTTCAGTCGAAGGTCAAAAGTAAGAAAAGAAAAGATTGAACGGTTCTACTCTCTTGGGGGAACGGCGTACAATGTCAGGTAATTGAAGATGATAAATTGAATACACGGTATGAAAATGAAGGTGGTGGTGCTGCTGGTGACGACGACTTGTTTTAGGGCTTTGAAGTCGATTCCTCTTGGCTGGTAGACCGAGTATGGCACGAACGATGAATTCCTCTGAGGCTCGAGGACTACGATTGAAGGAGGTCCCTCAGTTGGTTTACACGGCACTGTAAAACAGTGTAATAAATAATAGCCACAATATTCGCAGTGGAAGAAGAGGAAAATGATAGGAGTGACCTACCTGAGAATATTTCCATTACATAAGTGAATTTCTCGCTGTTTGACAGGAAGACTCCATCTTGACAGTGAGGATCGTAAGAGAAGAGACTGACGTCGTCTTTTTGATAGAACACCTTTCAAGTTTTCAACAATCACGTTATGATATTATTTATTTTGAAACCAAATCACAAAATCAAGTTAATTAATATTTCTTAATAAACCAGATTTCACTGGACAGGACATCTCACATAGCAACTCAACACATCCGATCTTCTGTCGCCTAAAGGCGCCGCAATTATGTAGCGTTTGTTCTCTGCGTCCCATATTGATAGGCATCTCAACTGCAGTCCTGTCATGTGGAAAAGAAGAGTCAATTAAAAACCTCACGTCTCTCACGGAAATCCCCACTTGCCTGGTTTCGATGAACAAGAGCTAATTATATCGATATCGTAACTCTTGCTGCATCCGGACCTGAGGTAACTGTGACAGCTAAGAACGCCAGTGTAGATCCTGTACTGCCCTTCCTCTATGCAGTCCATTCTGTTACTGGGCAGAGGAGTTCCTTTCATTTTAATTAAAACTATTGCTTCACGTAAATATATTTTAGAGTATTTAATCAGGCAATTTACAGAATATATTACGTATTAATCGTTAACAATAGTCCCTTGAAAACGATTTTAAACCAAAAATACAATTTTTACTTATGAGGAGCAGTTTGCTGTTGAAGGATGTCGTTGACTCGGTGCAGTCGGTTGTGGCTTCATCGGCGCCAGCCATACCTTTATTTTTAAAATGAGAATCCCATACGTTTCGTGCACGAAATAGTAATGCATAAACGTTTTTATTTTAAAAGTTAATTTAAATGAAACAGTTCAGAAAAGACCTGAATTTAAAGTTTTATCGCTCACCTAAATGCATTTCTATGACGTCCAAATTTTTTCTGACAAATTGCAAACACTGGTACTGGAGCTTGCTGGAAATGTTTCAGGCTTTTATCGTAACATTAAAAAAACAATTTCATTTAAAAAAATGGTTTTCTGGCGCTTTGTTGTCGAGCTCCAAAAACCCGAGAAATTGAAATGTCGCCGGTAGCAGAAGCAACAATCCGTTCATTTTGTCTGCTCGGTGTATCGAGAATTGTCAATTGTGTTTTTACGCTAAGAAACGTTGCCATGACAACCCGTATAAGACCGCAGTAAATATTTGTACAGTACGAGGAACCTCAAGTTTTTGTTCACGAAGATTTAATTCTGTTCCCATCCGAAGCAACAAATCGTTCATGTAATCCATTCCTCTCGCTCAATTGTCGACATGCAAGGATGGCCGTGTCCTTTTGTTTTTGTTTTAATTAAAAACTTCCTTATTTTAATTCTCAAAATTCTTCGTCCTTTGTTCGAATGAAATGAAATTATATTGGAGACGGTTTTAATCCAAAACTCGGGAACATTGGAACGTTTAGTGGTGGCTTAGTGGTGTTAGCGGGACGATCCATTCCGCTCTCCAGAATTAATAAAAATATCATTCTCTCTAAGTGCTATGCCCGATTGTCGAACAGAGTTTAAATTTCGTAAACAAGAAATACAAGGAGTTCTTTTCTTGTCAGTGACTCGTACGTGGGCACGGTTCTTAATACAAACGTGGATGCAGTAAATCGCTTGTGAGCGTGTTCAAAGTCGCAAGCTATGTTATCGCAAGCTGAGTTATAGATGAATTGAAATCTTAGATTGCAACTGATTGAAAAGGAAGATTCTTTTTTCTAACCAAACGTTCATGACGGACACGAGAGCTCTGAAAGTTGCCAGAGTTGCTTCTTTGGCTTCCCTGCGACATCGAAACAATAGGATGACTTCTGCGGACGTCGCGTGTGATTGGACGCTCAATAATTGACCTGACGTGTCGACCTGCAACAGTTGTTCATTGGAAAAATCTCTCCATTTCGATGATGTCAACCATCTTGGAAACGTGCACTGAGTCTCAGGCCAGTGAGATGGTTCCGCTGGTACTGGGGATAATCATCGTCATCGTCATCATCATCATCATCAGTCATCGTCAACATGACATTGCCGGCGCTATTTTATCTTCTTTGAGATATAAACAAAGAATATTAATTCAATTTCATCCTTAAAATTTTATGAACTTTTCTCATGCAATTGCAAAGGAAGGCAATGTGGCGAGCTTGAAAAAATTCAATCGGAGAAGTTATGATAATTGTGGCAAATATTAAAAGTAGATTATTAGAAATAATAATAAAATAATTTAACATTTAAATAAGAATGAAAGTTTTAACATCATTAATCTCAAGAATTAACATATATTAAATACGTTAAAATATGCATTTATTAAATATTAATTAAACATTTTTAATAAATAAAATATTAAAATCTCTAATTAATGTTATTAGCTAATTAATAAAACCTGCAGAAAATTCGAAAACAGTTGGTCCATCCCTGTGTGACCTGAGACCCCTGCACGAAGCATCAGCAGACATGGCGGCCTGAGCCAATGTTCCGAATATTTGGTACATCTGAGTTTAGGATTCTATTCAGTCATATTTAAAAATTTATTAATTATTTTGTAATACTTTGTGTTACTTTGTTTAATAACTTAGTATTTATCTTGCGACATTTTGGATAACTGCATACATGACTCCGGTTCATGGCTTAGACAATTTCAATTAACGATTGCAATAACAGTCTGAAGATTATTTGTCTATTATTTTATAAAATTATTATAAAGAAATAGTTATTTGTTACTTAACTTACTACCATCGATGCATATTCAGCTCATGCATTAAAATTTTTGAAGAAAATCCATCCGAATTACTCAAGCGTGACTTATTCCTTTCAGCATTCTCTTATCCTGAACACTGGACATGATCGTCTTCGTCTTTTATCATCATCGTCATCATCGTAATCGTCGTCGTCATCATAAGCATCATCGTCATCACCATCATCACGTTTTATTTTATTTTGTTTATCTAACCTTGTTTTCTTCTCAAAAATAAAATAAAATAATAAAAAAAAATTTAAAATGTCAATCAATTATAATAATATTCCTGAGAATATTTCAAGGAAAGTAAAAGTGCCTCACAAAGCATCGGTACTGATCGTGCTGATGGTGTGAATGAAGAAATCTTCCAACCATGAAGCTCTGACCAGCCTCCTGCCAAAGTGCCAGGCACTCCATTCTGACGTCTGCGAGGATTGCACGTCATCAAGCGTCGTGGCAATTACCTCCACTCGTCAGTGGTCGTCGTAGGAGACAATAACAACGAGTTACTTGCTCACTTCTCGAGCTCGAGTAGGCCACAGCGTGGCATTGTTCGAAGGTGAAGTGAAGCATGGAGGGTGACGAACAGGTGCTCAGGGTGGAAAGGGGTTCCCTACAAAGTCCCCCGCTGTTGTTGTTGTAGGAGAAGTGGTAGGAAACGATGAAGGGACACTTCTCGAGAGTTTGGTGGGGTGCTGACATTTATTTTAAGTTTTGAATCAATTGAAATAAATATTTGAAAGTACAACATAAACAAACAATTCCCTGCCTCTTATCAGAGTCCTCTGAATTGTCTCCAACTGGATTGTTGAGCAAATGCTTTCGAATGACGACCTTCCCATGCACACACCTCACATGTGGAATTCAAATTTAAATTTGAATTGTGGCCGAATAAGTTTTTGAAATGAATTTGATGATCAATAAAGTCTAACTTTCCCTGTATTGGATGAGGTTGACGTGTTTCTGCAGAACCAGCATGCATGTCAAGCAACCAATTTCCCTGATGTTGGAAAAGGTTCAAAGTCGTCTGCAATAATTTCATCAGCGCAAATCTACCGACCTGTTGTCAAAGAGAAAGTAATTTCCGCCATTCTGCAGACATCTGCCCTTCTTGCTGACCTCGGTGGGGCTGATGATGACGTCGCCGATGTGGACCTCGTGCCAGTGTCCATGCCACTGAGGAGGGATGGTACAACCTGGAAAGAATGGAAGAATTTTAAGAGAAACACGAAGTGATACCCACTTTAAGAATTTTTAAGGAAACATGAAATGATACCCGCTTTAAGGTACGATGAGGAAGAATGGATGAGGCGAGGAAAGAAATCACGTGAATCCGGTTAAAGATGGCTGAGCACCAGCGAAAAGACGTCTGGCGATAAATAATGCAGTTTGCTCTCAATCAAAATTTGCTCCACTCTCGCACTGACCGTTGAAAAACGAGGCGAGTGGCCATCACGATTTCGGATTAGCTCGTAAATAAAAGAGGGAAATTCATTCTGCGCTTGTCTCAGGGATTGTTGACTGCGTAGAAGTATCATTAACAGACTGAATTAATGAACAGTTCACCGACGTCATACATTTCCTTGACTTTTCCTTACTTCTTTCTGCACTTTCTAATTCTTTCTTTTGATTGCATCATCGACGATTGACTTAAAATGTCAAGAAAGATAGGAAATAAAGGAGTAAAATAAGGCGAATAAGCGAATAATGACATCATCTTGGCAGTTATTAATGCCGGCATTTAATTGTTCTTTGCCTCCAGTGATGAATTCCAGCGAGCATGACGAAGGGGACTTCCGATTGGAAGCAACCACTTAATGAGGTCCTCCGAGCCCCTCATAAAATCGTTTCCTTCTTCGGATTGTTTTCCCGACTCGGCTGCTGGAAAGTTGTTTCCATAAATTAAAATGTCGCTCCTAATTTTTCCAAGTGTCAGTCAAGGGCGGTTGTGGGCGAAAATAAATTCAGTCCTCTTTAATGCGCTCTGCCAGGCGGATTGGATGGATGCTCTGAAGACGTGTTATGAACCATGGGCGTTTAATATTTGTCTTCGGTGTCATTGTTAATTCAAGAGGCGTTCGAATCCATACAAATCGTCTGCTTTGTTTATTTCTATGAGCTATTTATAAACATCACAATCGCTTCTCTTGAGATGAAGTGATTTTTATAGACGATGTCACACTTGGAGTTACTATTGTTGTCTTCGAATAATTATGAGACTTTTAGCGGTAAAATAATGAATTCGTGGGTAAAACTTTGGCAAAAGATTAATTTTTGATTCTTTGTCGACCCAACTCATCATGAAATTAAAAAAGCTGAAATTATGCACCCTCATGCACCTTCTGAACTTTTGGAACTCAGGATATGAGTTTGTTTATTGTGTTATGTTAGGTTACATTACGTCACATCACTTAACATCACATCATATTACATTGCATTACATTTCTTTATATTAGACCGGGCTAGGTGGAATTGAAAGGAAATTCTGAACAATGGAATACGATTCTCGAATAATAAAAGAATAATAAAAATAAGATATCCACGAGCATTGTCGATGATGATACTCCGAAATACGAACAAAAACAAATGGAATACAGTCATATCTTAGTTTTAGAAGTCCTTTGGTTTATCAACGACCGAAAATGCGTTGTTTTCTCAAAGTCCAAAATTTTCTCATTCCAAAAGACAAAAATCCCTACCAAGTGCAATCCTAACCTCAATTAATAACCTAACTTTTTTGTCTTCGTAAGACTTTCGCATTTTGGAACATCTTTTCTTTTGTTGTTTCTCCTTCTTGAATTCTTCCTCCAAATGTACGATACAAAAACTCAACTCCACACCAAGGGGCACTTCGAGTGCCCTGCGGTTCTTTCTGACCCCATCAATGGAAGAGTTCGTGATAAGGCTTTCAATTCAATGAAGAGGTGCAAGAAAATATTGAAAATATCAGTTTATTTTAATCACAAACAATGAAATAAATAATGATTTGTACTATAAATATACGAGGGAGCCAATGCATCACAGCGTCGTACGTCACCAGGTATCACTCGTAGGAAATGATTTGTGATTCTCTCTATTTTGTCGATTAATTCATCAATCTTATTGTCGAGGAGATGGTCCGTAATGAGGAGAAAAAGAATTGAAATACAAAACGTTCTGAGTCCCATAAGTCGTCCGTTGCAACTTCAAGAGACCGTGAAATCCGACACCGCCGTGAAATGCTTGTGTCGCTATCACACGTCTCTCATGTGACTTATGACTCCTTTCGATGTATGTGTGCTTCATTGTGTGTGTGTACGGGCGTGTGTGCGTGTATAGTCGGAAAGAATTGTGAGGTGCAGCTCAAATCCACTTACCTCTGCATCGATTTATAGGGCGTGTTTTTGAAGTTTCGTTCAAATCAAAAGGAGTTATTGTTGTGAGAATGGAATTATCTTCACGAAGAGGGATTGTTTGCAGGAAAAGATGGGAAAGAGGCTGAAAGAAGGCTGGAGAAATACGAAATATTCAGGAAATTGTGAAAATATTTCTTGAGAAACGCACTTACTGACATATGGATAATATTTCCGCCAAAGCACAACCGCTGCAACGTGAATAGGGCAGGGTGGATATACGTTGTAATGACCATCCTCCGTCCATCTCATCCTAAAGGAACGATAATTTATTCTTCCCCTTTTATTTTCTTCTGCCTTTTCTCAAGTCGCTTGACATCACATTGCCTCTCTAATAAAGTTTGGCACTATTTTTGTCTTTGGCGTCGTCATCATCATCGTCGTCATAATCATCATCACCTTCTTCTTATTGTTCCTCTTTTTCTTCTTATTCTTATTCTTCATCATCATCATCATCTCTTAGTCATGAGCGGACAAATATTAAAATAAACTCAGAGGACCAATCAAAGAGTCTCCGAGCAAGGAACTGACCAACAATATTTGATCATGGGCCATGAAAACCAACTATTAATTATTAAGCCTAACAATTAATCATTTCTCAGGCGCCAGTTCGGGGCATCGAATGCGTTCGGACGAGTATTTTTTGTCTTTTTCTCCACGTGTGTCGTTGCGTGTTGCACGTTTGTTGTTGAATGTGTCGTTGCAAAGAAGCAAGAGTGGTGGTGCTGAAAAAGACGATTATTTTTACAGTTCATCATGTGCCGCCCTCCGGAGGTGGAATTGGCGACTCCAAATCGCCCAAACTCACGCGACTTTTAGGCCGCTTTTCCTGCGACCCAAAAATCATTAATTATCTTTTAAAGCAAGCACTTTGAAATTGTTTCCAAGAAATGGTTGATTTGATTTCATGTCCCAATCTCTCGATGACCGTTTGAATTGAAAAGCGTCGGCTGATGAAAATTTGTTTAATTTTAGGAACATTCTTAAAATAAGATAATCGCATCCACATGACACTCACCTCCGAATGTGGATTCTTCGAAGGACGAGATGCTTGGAAAAAGGATTGGCACCAACAAGAGGTGAAACATTGTCAAAAACCAGGATTAGAGTTTGTGATGTTGAAATTAAATGATGAGAATTTTGTCCTTCCTTGTCAGCGGCAGCCTGATAATCCCGTGACAATTTTAGAGCTCTCGGATTTGGAAATCGTTCCATCGCTCCAGTTTTATGTGGAGAAGCGCGTGTCGCCCGCTGGTCGGTATTGTGTTGGTGAAAGTGGAGCATGAAAGTCGTGAATCTGACCAAATGCCCGTGCAAATTAGATTTATGTCTGCGAGTTTTGTTAGCACATTTTGCCAATGTCACCTTTGCAATTTTCAAGCACTGAGCCATTTCTTGGCCTCCACACGAAGGTGAAGAAGATTGGAATAGTCACTTAATGACTTATGTCTGAGCAAGTCGTTATGATGGTTGGTCATTTAAATCAATATTATTAACATGATGTGGACTTAAATGCTGAAGTATTGCATACAGCATATAAATATTTTACTAACGGATATAAAAATAATTTCAAAATATTACATAAATAATTTAGCAACTCCCTCGCTAATAGACCATTTAAATTAATAACTGTTTGAACTTCGACGTTCCATGAAGACGATGCAGGTAAAAAAAAAAGTGAAACTTTCTCATTTGTTTCGTTCCACCAGTTACACGAATTTTAAGGCAATGCAGAAGTAATCATAAAAAATAAAATAAAATAAATGAAATGAAATCACATAAAAAGTGGCACCACCCTAACGTGACGGTCAAACCAAAGGATTAATTTTTAATAAGGGTTTCATTGTCAATTGATTACTTGTGACACATGAGGAACGCCTGAATGCACATATGCAAATTCAGGGCAGGACAGATATTTGAATATAAAATGCAAATTGGGAGGAGGCTGTCCATCGAATCCCATAATCCCTTATATGAATAGGAAACATGTAGGAAGGATATGCCTCTATCTTCATTGACGTTTTGTTAATCTTTCGATATTCATAACAAATAACATGTTTTCACGGTTCGTCACTTTATTGTTCGGAATTCCATTCGATTCACGATTCATGAATTTATATTCGAAATAGTTTCACTTCACACAATTGCGTCAGCTAAGGCGCTAATTTCCAGGATTCAAATACAAATATACAGAATGTAGTGTGGTTGTGACTAACACCAGCGTCCATGCAATAACTACAAATCCTATTATATCTCCCATGAATGCCGGGCTGAAGACAGATTCGGTCCTGGAAAATAAAATCGTTTGAAGTTTGCACAACAGATTTTGAAGTGAGCCATTTAATGTTTTTCGTGTTCACCGTTTTACGGTGAATTTCATACTGTCGAAAGGTTTTTATGTACAATTTTGATGAGCCAAGCAATTGTCTTTGATAATTCGATTATTAATCGCATCATTTTAAGTGCGGATTAAGTGATCTTTCGCTTAGCGAGTAAAACATTAATTCACTAAATCTTTAAAATGTTTTTAGGGAACACTAACCCCATACTTTTATATAACACTCTGAAATTTTAAAATTATTAGAAAATAAAAATATGACGTCAGCAAAGAAATGAAACTTAATTATTTTTAAACTATGTCAGCACATTTCTCATGTGGTCGTTGTTTATGATTGTCATTATCGACGCTTTGTCTCTGTTAGAAGGCTAGAAGTTTCTGCAAATTAAATACAAATTATTTTTCTAATGAAGTCTCTGCGATATGTTACAAACTTCCTGCCCTCCAGTAAGTGTAAATTGAACATTACATAAATGTAATGTAATTGCTATAGCATGGCATTACGGGTACTTACCTCTTCCGAACAGGAGCAGGGTTGCTGGCAAGTGCAATCAAAGAATGCAAGTATTCTCAAATTGTTTCCGTGAGGCCAAATTTTCCAGAAGGATTTACAGCCTCTTACAAGCCTTTAAATGTCTACCAAATGGTAGAGCCCCTGGTGTATCAAGAAAGATTTTACAGGATAGGGAAGCTTACATCAAATGCAAATGGCGCGCCTTATAGCCAGAAGAAAGAAACTAAAGAGGAGCAAAGTGTTCCAGATGCAAATATGTTGTCTGACAATTTGCAAAACTCCAGCCAGCAGGACCAATCAAAAGCAGCTCCACCAGCAGATGCCAAGGACAGTTCAGAACCTGAACAAGAGGGAATCCTGCTTAGATTCAAGAATACATATAAGAGGCATGGAAAAATTTGTCTGGCAGTGCATTTGGCCACCTCCACAGTTTGGGCTGGGTCATTCTACTGTCTGGCTGTCAGGTAATTTTGATAGAAACAATGACATCAACATGCTAATGCTAATGTTAGTCAGTGTAATTAATTTCTTGTTTTAATACAGTGGAATAGACATTGTCGAGATCCTCCAGAAACTTGGTGTTGCTCAGGTTGTTATCGATAAGATAAGTTCCCCATCATTTGGCCACCTAGCCACGACTTACCTTCTTTACAAGCTGGCCTCGCCCTTTCGGTACATGGTCACTGTAGCAGGGACTGGTTGGGTAGTCAA
Organism: Hirudo medicinalis; assembly: GCA_011800805.1. Classification (NCBI taxonomy): domain Eukaryota; kingdom Metazoa; phylum Annelida; class Clitellata; order Hirudinida; family Hirudinidae; genus Hirudo; species Hirudo medicinalis. The sequence goes on from MPNW01000035.1 coordinate 133,526, forward strand.
ATATCTGCAGAGAATTGGAAAAATGCCAACCACTCCAGAGGAAAACAAGATATCATCTCTGCTCAAGGAGGGTGGAGTTAACATTCCAAAGCCAAGGAGACGCAAGGCAAAATCTCCAAAGCCATAAACCAAGTCAATCCTTTGTAGACCTTTGGAAAATGTTATGCAATATAAATGTTCATTCAAAACTTATGGCCAGACCACCTTTTGCCATTTTGTTTTTTGAGGATTGGTCTCATTGTAAATAGTAGATCGTGAGTTATCACAAAGTTGGTTTTAAGTCCGTTTAAAATGCTTCCTTATCTAGTTATTTATTTAAAAATTGAATACCTCAAAATTGAGTTTAACTTGAGCATTCAAAACTCTAAATGAACTGTAAGTCCAGAAATGTGAATTTTCATGATTTTATTGAACGTTTCTCATAAATATACACAGAATGAGAATTGAAACCCAAAAAATCTTTGTAACATAGAATGAATTTTAATGTGCCACAGCATTTGATTAAAACTTAAAATCATCGATCAGGTGGGACAGGTTTGAATAAACAGAAATGAAGACAAAGTGCCAAGGAATGATGTTGTCCAATGACAAGAAATTAATCGATGTTCCCTCCTCATGCAAAGGCACAACAAAATCTACACTGCAGAGATGGCAATCAAATTACATCCACAACATAAATTCGAGTTAATTTACAGCATGCTGAACAATCTCCATGCATTCATAGCACCATAATACCAACTATTAAGTGACCATCAACCAAATAAAATAACTACATCTAATGAGGGACAATTAGTAATGCATGACTATCAGTAGAATTTCTTCGAAGCCGCTTCCCTGCTGGCCTTATAGGCGAGGCAGCCGACAACTGCTGCGAGATGCAATGCGAGAAACAGAACAAGATGAGTAAGTGTTATGCCTGATGATGACTGGGATGAGAGATTGCCAATTTGGGCAATAAGAAGTTTTAAGTCTGACTGCAAAGCTTCCATTTTTGATGACATTTCCCTTGATACACCCGACATATCAGGTGCTTTGAAATTACTGATTTTAGAACTCGCTTCATTCACTAAATGCTTTAAATCTTTCAAATCAGTGAACATCTGTTTTTGAGTATTTGACACTGCATCAATGTCATGCTTCTCAGCCAAACTTGATCTCTGTTGTTGACCATTATTGTTTTGACTGATCATTGTTAACATGGATAGCTGTCTCTCCTGTCTCCCAACTATCTCATCCAGTTTTCCAAGACTTGATTTCAGGAGACGAGCAATGTCATTCTGTCCTTCGTATATAAGACGCAATTCTCTCACATCTTGGCTCTCATAAATCTTGTCTTCATCCACTTCAACTGATTTTCCCTTTGAGTGATCTCTTCTATATTCCTCCTTTGCCTTCTCAAGTTTTTCTCTGTATTCTTCATATTCTTTCTCCATTTTCTTTCTTTCAACTTCAGGCATAGTTGTTTTTTCTTCACTTTCTTGCAAAGGGATGAGGCTATGAGTTAAAAAGGCCAGGACATCATGATCATCTGCCAAACCTCCAGTTGCAGCTGAAACTCCAAAGTAACCATTTTCTGGCAAAATGACATTTTCGATCCTGGTGCACATTTCAAAATCTTCATCACTGTTGGTTAACCCATTATGGAAATGGATGGTCAGGGCTTTCTTGTAATATTCAATTCTTACCTTTACAGGGTAAGGTCTATTTCTGAAATCCCTCAAACAGCCACCAAGTTGTTGATTAGATCCATCAGCTTCATGGTCATATTCTTTAGTGCCATCATTCACCATAGCCATGATGTATGGATTGTTATGCTGATTGTCATTGTCAAAAGAATCAAAAAATACTCCAAGACCATTCCACTTGTCATTACTTCCAAAAACCGGACCTTCTTCCCCCTTTGAAGATGTATACCACACTGCCAAACCATCAGCACCAACCCTTCCTCTACCACTGACCCTGAAATGAACTTCAACCTGCCAGTGTTCATGGCTGTTGTTTTCTTTACACCATATTGCACCTTTTTTACTTTTCAGAGATGGTGTAACGCGAACTGACTCGTCACTTGCAATAGCACTGCCAGAATGTTCCCAAAAAGGTACGGAACCATCCTTTAGAACTAGATGGGGTCCGACAAAACTGAGCTTGTACTCAAACCTTCGAAAAGTATCTCGTTGGGAATGTACGTCTGAGGACATTATCAATAGTCCAAACATGAGCAAAAGCGATCCTCTCCATATGTTTTTGCAAAATCTTGCCATCGATGCAAGCGAACTATTTGAATAAATAGACATGTTTAAGTTTATGATACGTTAATTACAAAATCAATTTCCCTAAATTACAACTTAAAGAACATAACCGACCCGAAAGCTTATCGCGTGAACTAATACGTAACAATGCGCCGCACACACAAACTAAGACGGAAACATGTGAATGACTCGTCATCAGTAGTGCAGATAAATTCCAAATTAAATTTAATATCGTTGTAATACTTTTTTATTTGAAAAATTGTATATTGAATTTCATTTTTACATTTTTTTTGTGATGGATGATTAAGCATCCAATAATAATATATTAAAACTTTGAAACACGTCACAGGTTACCATAACAAGTAATTTCTCTGTAATTACCCTAATAAGGATGATTATTATAAGGATAAAATTATTAAAGGATAAAATTATTAAAGGATAAAATTATTATATGGATAAAATTATTATAAGGATTAAATAATTAGAAGGATTAAATAATTAGAAGGATTAAATAATTACAAGGATGAAATGATAGTATGATGGAGTGGTTTATCACATAGACATTATTCTACTTAAACCACTATAAATTAATGTTATTAAGTTATGTTATTATGAAAGAATAAATTAATAAAAATGAATAAATGCGAATTTGATTATATTGAAAGAGGAGTGCTTTTCCCATATGCTTGTCTTGCCTTTTAACCAACAAACTTAATTTCTATCATGTCACAATTAAGAAATTTATTACATATTTAGATCTCAGTTAAAGCCATCACATACTTGACCCGGAAAACATTCATGATAAAAAAAGGACATTAACATTAAACAACATAACTAAACTGCTTCTATACAAGAAAACTAATTGTGCTACTGCACAAATATTTGATCTATTACAAGATATTTAACAATAATTTGATAAATGCATAAATATATGAGACCGAAAGATGATAGATGTTTATGATGTGAAAATCTGTAAATATATTTTTTTCTTTTTTTTTTTTAGAAATGCGCAATAATATGCCTAATCATTGCGAAGTTTCACGAAATAAATTACTTTATTATAAATTTCTCTAAATTGTAAAATATAAGTTTTTTTTTATATAGTCCGCATTCAACTTTTAAAAGATATAAAGTCAAAAGAAAATATTGTGTTGCCTTTTATCGCTTCACGTGTTTGGATTTGTATACCATAATTTGAATAACATCTTTATTAATAATAAATCGTTTTAACAATAAAATAATGGGTAAGAAAAAAGACAAGAAGGGAAAGGGCGCCGAGAGAACTCAATTGAAGGAGTTGAAAAATTCTGAGAAGCGTCTAAAAAAAGAACTAAATCAGCTGGGGGAGGTACATTAGATGTGACAATTTTTTTAAAAGTTAAATGTTTGATAATGGACTCATTATTCGAGCCAAATTAGAGGGTATTTTTTAATTTGAATGATCTGCTAATTGTTTCACATGTATTCATTGACTCTAGAATCATGTGCCATTGTATCTGACATGTATCTGCTAGATGTCTTTTGCTGACATTTATTTGTGTCACTTTTAATTAAGGAAGTATAATCAATAAAAGGATATTTTCTGATTTAATGATGATTTAAACTTTGTTTAAGGAAGCCATAGAGAAAGTGATTTCCCAACACAATGCTGGAAATAAAAACATCACCAAAACCTCTGAAATAAAATGTGATCCTCCATCTTCTAGGTGGGCACATCAAACTTTTTTGGATTATTTCATTACCAATCTATTTTTAAACAAATTCTTAGGTGCAACATGAGCTTTAATGCTCACTATGAAAAAGACTTTTTGATTATGTTTGGTGGGGAGTTTTTCAATGGAAAAGAAGTGAGTTGTTTATTTAATTAATTGTTGCTTATATTCCTACTGATTAGGATAGCAATGGTTTTAAAAATAGGTTTTAAAGGCTCCTTAAAGCCTCTTTTTTTTTATTTTTCAGACCTTTCTCTACAATGACCTTTTCATATACCATATAAAATCCAAAGAATGGTCCCAGATCATTGCACCAAATTCACCAGTTCCTAGATCATCTCACCAGGTGAAATACAAATGCATGCTAGCTATTTTGCACCCAAAATTAAACACAACTTACACAGGCTGTTATGATGGCTCAAGGAGGAGGGCAACTCTGGATCTTTGGAGGAGAATACACTAATTCTAGCCAAACCCAATTTTTCCACTTCAATGATCTCTGGGTTTTCCATTTTGCTGAGAAACAATGGGAGAAGATAAAGTAACTTTCATCATTTATGTTACAAATTGTGCATAAGACTATCTATAGACTTAATTTTCTCATTATAGTGCTACTGGTGGGCCTTCTCCAAGGAGTGGCCACAGAATGGTCTCATGCAAGAAAATGCTTTTCATATTTGGTGGATTTTGTGATAATTCTATGTTAGTTTATATTTTAATTGCAATCTGGCAATATCTAATTGTTTGTATTTTGTAGATCTTTTAAATACTTCAATGATGTGCACGCCTTCAGTGTTGAATCAAGAGTTTGGTTAAAACTGCAGATATCAGGAGTACCTCCTTCTCCGAGATCAGGTGGTTTACATCTCAATTTGTTTTGATTAAATATCATTAATTTGAACATTACTGGTGATTATATTTACAGGTTGTGTCATGGCTGTAACACAGGATCAATGCAACATCATGGTCTATGGAGGATATAGCAAAGAAAAGGTTAAGAAGGATGTGGACAAAGGACACACTCATGGAGACATGTTTATGCTCTCAGTTAATAGTATTTAACATACATTCTTTCTCTCAATAGTTAATTTCTAATAATGAATTGTCTCCCTTGTTAGTTTCTAAGGGTACATGTGATGTTGATAGCCAGCCATTGGCTTGGAAATGGTCAACAGTGAAGCAATATGGACATCTGCCATCTTTGAGGTGCAGCTCTTCTCTGGTTGTAACCAGTAATAACAGAGCCATCTTGTTTGGAGGCATTAGGGATGAGGTTGGAGCATCTGATCTTTGAATAATGTTTATATGATGATATCTTGCATATGGTTATGGTTTTCTGACTAACTACTCTGTATTCCATATCAGGATGAGGATGAAGAAAGTGTTGAAGGGTGTTGCCTCAATGACATGTACTTGTTAGAAGTGGACAAGGGGAGATGGCATCCACTTGTAATGAGGTCAGTTGTTCAAGATTAAATTGTCTAATGGGTATCAGTGATTTGTGTGAACTGGAATCTCCAGAAACACAGCTTTTGTGAGTGCATTGCACTTAAGGCTGGAATTACAAATTTGAAATATTTTTGTTGACATTATATACTTTATGTCCATCAAAGGATGCCTAATGAGAACATAACAAAGAAAAGAAGACGAGGCATCAAAGATGTCAAAGAAAGCGAGTCAGAAGATGAAGCAGCCATATCCCATCTTGATTTCAATGTGAAGAGGTTGAGAGTCCTTCAAGGTGCGAGCCAGGAACCAGAAGATGAGATTTGCCATGGTGGTGATGAAGTTTTTAAGGTCATGGTTAAAACAACGGATCAAGAGGTCTGAACATACACAAAAATGAAAAGTGTTTTGTGAATAATCAACATTGCCTTGACTGAAATCAATTTAGGTGGTGCAACCAACAGAAGCCAATGAAACATCTCAGGTCTCAATTTTCACGCCTTCTCCACGAATGAGCCAATGATGGCTGCAAAACGTAGCCTGCTCTACCTATATGGTGGGGCATATGAGGATGGTAATAGACAAATCGTTCTATCTGATTTCTACAGCATTGATCTCCAGAAGATGAGTGAATGGAATGTCTTAATACCCCAAAAAGAAATATCAATGGTTAGCTATTTAATGTTTATGATTTATATAATATTATTGAATGATTCCATTAATTAAAAACAGGATTGGGAAGAATCAGAGGATGAAGAGAACTCCAACTCGGATGATGGTGAGATTTATAGATCCAAATTTAACAATGATTATAAAATTTGAAATTGCAATTTGAAGATGAAGAGTCTGATGAGGAAGACACTAGTGATGATGATGATGATGAAGAAGAAGATGATGATAAAGATGATGACCCCACAAGGTCAGGTCCAAGAAAAAAGTCTGACGAAACATTCAAGGAATATTTTGATAGGACATATCCAGCCTGGAAGAATAAGGCACTGAAAGTGGCTGAGAAGGAAAGCATAAAGGCAACACCAAAGCAAGTTGACAGGGCAGCCTCAAAGATGGCTCAGGAATACTGGGATAAAATCACCTTTTCAAAAAAGGAATGATTATAATTTAGCTACAGTCTAAGCCAATAAATCAAGTTTAAAAATTTATTCATGTTAAGGATTCCAGAGTTACACCACAAAATTAGCAGGCTTTGGGAATGCTCGAGAGAAAATTAAGCTTAGAATGTTGAGCAGCTAAAAGTATATGGAAATGTTCAATAAGATAAATGCAGCAGTACACATGTTCGTTTACACTAGACCTCCTCATTCATTCCCTTGCAGATGTAGTAATCATTAATAATCTGTAGATTAGGGGAGAGTCCTTCCACAAATAACCTTAGTTCATGATACACCTGAAATGAGTTTAAATACAATTCCTTAGCTGATAATTTAAATGTCACATAGTGCTTATGAAACCTCATCCTCTTTGTTATCCTGACCACCTGCCAAAAGCTTAATAAACCCCTTCTTGGTAGGAAGAATGTGGGCCACTACCTGTGTTTGTTCATGCTATTAAAATATAACGTTGGAAATCTGGGACATTGAGGCATTAGATGAACTAACATAAAACAGTCCACGCACAAAGAAGTTGTGGAATCTCCTAAGAGATTGTTCATAAGCTTGCAATGTGATCACACACAAGTCTTGGTTGTCCTTCTTTATAGTTTCTTCACAAACAAGGAGTTGGCAGAAGTGGAAAATAAACTCAAGTCCCCTGATTGTCACAAACATTTCATTAAGGACATGGATAAATGAAGTCCATTTTTACACCACCTCTTAAGCCACAGCAATGCAACAGTTGCAGGCTTTGGTGCTCCAGTCTCTTCATCTTCAAGCATGGCATTCAATGTGTGATATTTAGCAGGGTTCCCAAGATATTTATTTTCTAAAGTCTGAAATTTTGCATTAAAACATTCACTGACACCATATGCTTCGCTCGAAATGTTTTACCGTGATATTTCCAGCTATGTCAGCTCTTGTTCGATGAAAGGCAGATTTCAGAAAAGAAGGACCCAGATAATCTGTAGAAACGTTTTTAAGAATTCAGAGTAGCTCTAAATAATGAATAAACAACTGGTTGCACTGCTACTACCTATCAGAACAAGTATTTCCCTTGAGGCTTTTAAAAAAGGAATGGTTTCTACTAGGCCATTCTCATCTGGAGGAACATAAGGATGCTTGGCTTTGAAAACGTAAGGCATTGCTTTTGTTCCTTGTCTTTATTTGAACAAAACCAACGTAAATTAATTCAGTTCATTAATAGCTTCTAAAAAAAATGCACAAAAACATTTGTAAAAATTAACAAAGTCAATACATAAGAGTTAGTGCTTCAGTTTTGATCTAATTAATTTCTTAAGAATTCTTTTGTTCCGGTCACTATTCTTATTAAGTCCCTGTTTTGATGTTTTCTTTCTGGAAGAAAAAATTGGACGACTCATGCCAGAAAAAGAATTTGGCCTCTCAGACAAATTTCCTGAGTGATGTGGGCCAAAATTTTCCCCTTCATCAAGCTGCAGAACATCGACAAAATCACCATAATCACTTTCTTCATCACTCTCGTGCACATTAATCTGGCTAGCCTTTTCTAGAGTTATTTCTGCATCAGTTTTAAGTTTAATGGCATCATCAAAATCTTTGGAAGTTGATTCATGTTTTCTGAATGTATCTAATGTGCTCTTAAGGGCAGGGAGGTATCTTTCTGACAATAAATACACCTTTTCATTCATAGATGTCAAAACATCAATATTATCTTCACTTTTCTTGACTGAGATCAAATTTTTCTCATCAAAATTAAATGTTAAGTGAATCCTTTGCATTGATATTCCATGGAGTCTTGAAGGGAAACTTCTACTACATTCATTCTCATCGCCACTTACTACTTCATAAAAATCGTCATCGCCATCATCATCATCGATGTTTTTTTCTGCATCATCATTTTTATCCAACGAAAAAACCTGAAATTCAGATGGTTTTGGCACCAAAATGTCAAAACAGCTTTTGATTTCAGTGATGCATGTCATCATCTCTTCCTTTAATTCTTTCAATTGTTCAGCTGCAACATTAAGACTGACTGTTTTCTCCATTTCCATTTTTTCTTTATCACTTAGTTGCTTTGCGTGTTCGTCGAATGTCGGATCGTCAAATTTTATGCCTTTGCAATCTTTCAAGAATTTGAAGGCTAAATCCAAACATTTATAAGCAGTTCCATATTTGTGATGCCACTTTTTAATGATGCAAGTGGCATTGTGTATCAATTTGTTGGCAGCAACTTTAGGTGGTGGAAGAGAACACTTTGGATTGATGCCAAGTGAAAGCTCAGTGAATTCCTGAAAATGTGGAAGTAGCAAATCTCTGAATGCAGATGATCGATCAAACAAAATATCCATTATTTGCAATGACAATAATCTTGTTTGAGAATTATGAATTGTTAACTGTGTCCAAATAATATGAAAGGCTCTGCCAATGTTTTCTTCTGATCGTCGACAGTGCACTTTTAAATCCTTAATCTTTTTGTCATCCAATTTGACATTTTTTAAATCGGTAAGATCCTCAATTAGTTGTTGTAGATCCATGTACTCATGTACTAACAATGCGTAAAAAACTAATCACTAATTCTGATGTAAACCAACAAACTTCATCAAACCGTGATTTGTTACTAAATTCGCGATCTATTAATGAAAATCGAAGAAAAGGCATGTCCTGAAATAGTTATAAATTTCCCAATAGTAAAGAAACATTTTTCCGATACGCAAATCACATGATCACTGTAGCTGTAGTAATTTATTGATATACTTTGAGCGACTAAATCACTGGCTACTTTCTCGCTATGTAAAACGACTTCAGCTAATCAAATAAACAATGATATCTAGCAAAACGAAATTCCAAAATGATATACCTTCAGATCCAACAGACGCCTAAAAATTGCTACCTGAGCCAGACAAATGTCAACAGTCAAATCTATATTTGAAGCATTTTCTATAACTTGGTAAATGCCCAACATTTTTGCAGTTAATTATCTATTCTATAATTAATAACTAAAAAAGTTGGTTAACACTATAAATAAATAAACATTTTATTATTTCAATATTTCTCACACTTAACATTTCGCATTTGTTATTAACAAAATAATCGTGTTATGCGTGTTTGTTTGTTTAAGGAGTGGCGATATTACACCTTGAGTCTACAGGCCCGAAAAGGAAAATGAGTTTGGTTCCATCGGACACAAAACTTGAAGGAAAATTAAAGAGTACGGAAATAAAAGTGTTAGATGAGGATACACACATAGAGGTATTTACATAAGTTAAAAGGTTTATCATCTGCTGGTAACCATCAAGTGATTATTTTGGGCTATTTTTGTATGTAAGTGGATAAATCTATAAGGTTTCAGACAGTAATTGAGTATAATCAAAGCATATCATAATTTCTATTCAATGTATATGCTTTTTTTTTCAAAACTTTGACGAGTTAATTCATTTTGTGTAACATTTACTTATATATTCATTTATTTCTGACCTAATTAGAGGGTAGCAGATGGTAGAGGTCCACTTATTACACTTGATAGACAAAATTCAATAATTTCCTGTGGAAAGATATTAATATTATTCTGTGAATGGAACATATAGTGCCTGTGCATTATAGGTGCTGGTTCACTTTACTTCATGAAGTAAATAATTTATTGTTCCTTATTAAATCTTTTCTATTTTAGAATATCGGGAAGATTATTGTAAGGGATTTCTTCCCTGATCTCCCAGAACTGAAAGCTAAACTTGAATCTGACTTTGATAAAACAAAGAACACCCCATCAACATGTTAATTGAGATTTCTTCAATGATTCATTGCAATTTAAAAATAGGTTTCCATATGCTTTCAGTCCACTTGAGTTAATTTTATTGGTACTGCTTGTGAATTATTACTAATGCAATCCATTCAATCATCAAGGTTTTTATAAACATTACAGTAACATGGGTTTGTTGTAGATGGTACCCCATCACAATTTGGCACTCCTGTGTCTTCTATTGACCATCAGAGCAAAAGCCTGTCATGTTCAGAAACTTCCCAAGCTGAAGAAAGCACAAAAATCTCAGGCTAGTTGAATCTATTGCATTTAGGTTCCCATTATTCACAAATCTACATAATACAATTGATCTATTTCATCTGTTTATAGATTATTTACAGATTAACCATTTCTTAAACTTATTTATATATCTTACAGATGCTCAGCTGGATAAAATGAGCTTGAGTCATTATTTGAGCAAATACACCAGTGAGGACAATGTGTCATTCAATGAAATAATGGCTGATGCACAGAGAAAACATAGAGAAAAACATGCCTGGCTATTCCAAAATGAACAGCTTCAAATTGAGGTGAATTGAAATGGGGTCTTTGGAACCACGGGCAGAGAGACTTATCCTTATGTATTTTTTTCTCAGGACGATCCAGACAAAAAGAAGCCACTCATGTGGAATTATGTTGCAAAGAACTCTCTTATGTATGTTCCAGATGGTCAGTTAAGTCATTTTGATTTTAATTTACATATGTTACCTAGGACTTATTTTAAACATTATCGATAAATCTGAGAACAATAAGTCAGAACTGCACATTAGAATTCTTTTAAATGTGTAGGTGTTGAGCTGTCTGAGAAGGAAAAACTGGAAAAATACTCTCAGAAAAAGCAGGAAGTTTGTCACCAAAACACAAGATTTACAGACCAACCCTTCAACCACCCAACAGATGTTCCAAGACCAGTAACATTTAACAGGATGGAAGGCAAAATTGGGCTTGATGGAAAAGAAATTCTGCCTTCAAGGACTCCCAAGATGGGTGGATATAATTTCTTGGGCACACCTTCTCCAGCTCCAGGTGTGGATTAACCTTCAACCTTTGTAGACTATCAAAAGTCATTATTGGAAAAATTGACAAGAACCTAATTCATTCTGGTTTTGCAGGTGTTGATGCATCACCATTGATGACCTGGGGTGAAATTGAGGGAACTCCATATAAACTCGATGGATCCGAAACACCTCGCTCTGGGGGCCCGACGTTCAAAATTCCCGAGATGCCAAAGAGAGACAAGCTTCTCCATCAATTGACTGATAAAATAAGCAGATCACACAGGACCAAGAAAGAGGAGGCCCTAAAGCAGGCAGCAGCTACATTTTCACATTCTCCAAGAAATTTAATATCAAGATCAGAGAGGATTCAGTCAATGTCCCCTGCTGCTCAGAGACTCATGAGTAGCAAACTGCGCCTCCATTCTAATTCACCTTTCCATTCATCAACCACACCAACTCCAGGAAGAACACCCGGTGCCTCAACCCCCAAAAGCTCGCCGAGAGTTCTACAAGGTTCCCTAAAGAAGAAGAATGCTTTATCAACTGACGGTTTATTGAAATTACCAGTGAATAAGGCAAAAGCCTCAGATTTCTTTTGATTCAAAACAAATATTTTAGCTATTCATGGACATTTGTGAAACTCCTTCAAAATTAAAAATTAAACAGAAATTAGCAGTGTACAAAAATCCACAGTATCAAAACTTAAGGCAGTCATGACAAACAGATATATGCAAATTAATCACAATAAAATTAGGCACAAGCACATGAAATGGCACTTTAAGGAATGCTTAATCATCTCTCGGTCTTTGACTCATTGTCGATCTTCTTGAAGGCAGATTCCCACCAATATTCATAAGAAAGGCTACTAAAGCAAATATAATTATTCCAAGGACCTGGACACCTGCTAATAAATAGAAGTAGTAATCAAGATGACAGGAGTTCTCAGGGTTGAGATGTGAATCAGGTAGGAAAGGTGACTTCTTGCAATTAATGTTTCCAAAGTCAAAGCTGTGGAACCATACTGTTTCGAGACTCAGTACAATGAGTGTGCCAACTAGTGATCCCAGCCCCTGAGCGAAGTAGTACAATCCAATTACGAGGGATTGCATAGACTGGGGAGCACACACATAAGCCATCTCCAGGCCTGTGGTGAAGGCAATTAATTAAAGTGGAGTTATTTTTTTACCTTTAATACCTGATAGAGTATTTTACACAAACCTGCAATACTGGTGAACACTTCACTGAAAGCTATAAGGAGGTATTGGGGAATTTGCCAAAATATAGACATGTCTGCTGCATAGTACTTTGTACAGGCTTAAAAATGGTAAACAGTTAAATTACTTTTTGGAATTTTAATTACTTTACATAGCTTTTTAAAATTTGCTTAGATACCATCTTTAACATGTAATTTTGATAAGATAAGGTAATAAGAGAATCTGGGTTCTTAAACAATAAGAATGCTAGAAGACCAAAGTGAGGTTCTAAATACTCAAAAAATTTCCTAGAAGCATGTGATTCAAATGAAAACAAACCGATGTATTGAATATAAGGGTGACCTTCATTGTCCTCACCCCAGTATCTTTTTAACCTGATTCCTTCCACATATCCTGCGGCCAGCATGGCTGTGGTAGAGAAGAACATGCCAAAAAGGACACGGGATCTTACAGTGAGATTAAACTTCAATGAATCCATACATGGATATATCACACGATCCAGTAGGGGAACAATAAGAATCACAAATGCGACATTGAATAGTGACAGCCATGCTAGTGGTATCTACAAAGTTTGGTATTGCTTGCATATTACATTGTATTTTTGAAGTAAATGCATAGTGCTAAATGAACAAAACTGCAGAAAACAAAAATTGCAGACTTTAAAGAGCTCTATGCCATGGAGATTTTCATTAATAGTCCCATTTCTAAAATCAAGTTTCATATGCATTCCTTGGATGAGGAAGGTAGATTGAGTCTTGAAAATAAATAAAATATAATCACAATTCTAACCAAATTTGACATACTTGGTTGGAATAAAGTATAATCAAGTTTAGTTTTAATAATCAACTCAATTTCACTAGAAGTTAAGTATTGTATTCAACAGCTTTAACTGAATAAAGTAACTGGTGAACAGTGGAAAAGAGCCATTGTTAATAGAGTCTTGAAGTTCTACCTGATAATAAGTTATCCAATAAGGAACCAAGCACAGAAAAATAAGAAGAACTTTGAGAAGAGCTCTAGTATTTTGGACATGTTCAACTTGGCATTGCCCTCCATTAGCTACACTACTTCTCTCCAAACAGGACAAATTATCAGATGTTCTACTGGCATGTTACAAAAGAATCAGTATTATATACCAACTTTAAGTGTAAGTAAGCTGCAATTATAGAATAAATATTATAACAATTATAGAATTTTGTGCCACATAAACAGTTTAAATAAATGAAAATTGATCTAATTGATAGAAATTATAAACAATAACAATAATTTTTAAAGCACAACATCAGAGGCAAACACTTGCTACTCCATATTTGACATTGATCAGATTGAATAGCACATTGCTCAAAGTGATAGCAAGTGAACATTATTAGTGCATGAGATCACCTCCTCCTCTCTTTCATGCATTGCCAAGTTCTAGCAAATGAAATTTTGATGGATGAACAGATGACTTTAGTAATGCTCTTCAAAGGACTGCCCATTACATATGATCTTTTTCTGTATGTCCATGAACCTAAAATATAAAAAACACTTTAGGACTTACAAGTTAAACCTAAATAAGTGTTGGACTAATTTTGTTAGTCTGACTGACTTAATTTGCAGATTTATTAGAAAAGTAAAAAAATCACATTATATACATTCTTTTAAATCAAATATACAAATTTAAGACACACCAGAGACAAAAATTCCCCAGGCCACCAACAGAGCCAAGGTTGGACCAAGATAACCATAAAAGTAGCTCACATCTTGCTGAACAAAACCAAAAACTCCAAATCCAACAAGGCTTCCCACATTAATGCACCAATAAAGCCAATTAAAATATGCCCTCAGTGAAAACTGCCCTTGTTCTTCAACCTGCAAAAGCAAAGTTGTAAAAGTATTTGGTTGTTAATGCTTAATTCCAATCAATGCATTACCAAAACAAATAACAGAAAGAGAAGCAAAATAACTTAGACAAACCTGTTGAGCTCCAAATGGGACAATATTTACCCTCACACAACCATAACCAATACCAATTAAAGCCAAAATCAAAAAAATGGCTGAAAAGCATGTCTCTTGATATAGGGAAGTAGGACTAGCAAGGTTAGCTATCCCCCTTTCACACCAGATTTTTATTGAGGAAGTGTTAGAACAATTGAAGTGCAATTCTTCATTCCAGTACAAGCTTGACCACAGAAATGAACCCATAATATAAAGTAAGAAAAATATGGCGACAGTCCAGAATTTGTCAAGAAGGGAGTCCGCCAGCCATCCTCCAAATACAGTTATAATGTATGACAAACCCGTGAAAATCATTACGGCATGGACCGCGTTATATGAAGACCACAACAATGGTTCTGAATTCAGCGATAAGGCCATGTTGCACAAGAGTCCATAAAAGGCCAATCTTTCAAGAGTTTCAGTGATTAAAACGATTGCTACAGCAACGTTTTTCTTCCATTTAGGGGTGTTTATTGTTATCGCCTCTGTGCCGTAACTAACGTAGCAACTATTATCAATTAGACGTCGATTTTCTTCCATTTTGAAGCCTTTACAAGATAAGGCCTTCCAGGCTAGCAATGATCGTAGTCAGCTGGCAACAAATCGATGTCATATGATCAACGCAAAACTGAATATTCGTGCTTAAAGCCTTAACAAGCACCAAACGCGTATTGAGCAACATTCCATGGTAAAACGTCTAACCTTAATTTATATTTATGAAACAAATCCCAGGCCAACAAATTCCGATACTCCGCGCCGGTATTCTGATACCCCTAGCTCCATCTTGACCTGCTTTCCCCTTTAATATTAAGTTACGTCTAATAACGTTGGCGTATTATTTAGCATCCTTCTCTGTAATAACAACATAAGCTTAATTAAAGCAAAGTGCGATTACTCTTCTCAAATTTTTGATGCGTTGTTTGTATACGAAACATAGGCTTAGCCACAGGGTTCAAGTTCCCCTTGCCTCGAGACTACCTCGAGATCTACCCCTGTCAGTATGGCCCTTGGTATTTTTCTAAATTCGTATACTTTTTAAATGTGGTGGTATATATAGCTCATTTCAATAAAATAGTAAGATTAGGAAAGCTTCTGTCATCAATATATATTAAATATTACAAGTTTCTATAGCGAAATTACTAATGCCAAAAATTTTTTTTACTATTTAGTTTTGTACTATACTTTACTAAATATTTTGTGCAATGTGCGTGTATTTATGAACACAATAAAATGTGCCCCCCCCCTACCTCCACCTATTTTAAAATCCCGGCTATGCCACTGATATGAAATATAATAATTGTCTTATAGTTATAAAAGACTGTAAGATACTTACAAGAGATTTAAGTCTCGTTTACCCGTGCTGCGTACACACTGGATGCTAACTAAAATCTAATATGAGGCTCAGAGGCTTCCTCATCAAAGTATAATTATTGGCAGGTCCGTCGACGTTGTTGTTGGTCCATAAATCTAAAATAAACTCCCCTCTCAATAACTTATACTGGTCTAAGCGGGTTTCACCGCCTCGAAGACTTCGCTCCCCTTATGCTCCTTTCGCTCCATTTATGACGTCCACGCGGAGACGGTCCACAAAGTGGATACTTACGGAAGGGGGGTTAACACAACGTGGACTTCCACAAAAACAATAAACGTAGTAAAAATATCGTACAATAAAGCTACTTTTTTTTTAAATTCGACTCATAAATTGCGAGTGAGAACTTTTTAAACCTAGATGTCGTGAGGGGACCTCACTCTCAGCTTGCGTTGTCTTGTCGTGAACTCGTGATACCCGCATGGGCATGGGCGGTCATTGTACTGGCACTTAAATTAGGGAGATGTGCACTTTATGTTATGGGGGAGTACAAAAATCCAGTTTTCATGTGGACGTCATATAAGGATGGCCCCTAGTTCTTAGAGGTCTTGAAGTTGCATTGGAAATACACCAATATAATAACATTTGGACTCATTACCATTATCCCAGGTTTGGTAGATGAAGTAAATAATAAACAATCTAATCATTATTAAAATATATCGCCATGAAGAAAGTGATTTTCACAATTTACATCAATTTATTACTCCAAAAGCTGTGAATGCCTTAAGCTCCAAAAATTAATGAAGTCAATTTTTCTTTTTTGACCTCAAGCACTGACCCTCTCCTGAAAAAACTTTAAAACTGCTTTCCTCCTTTTCATCACTTTTCTGTTTTTATATGGAAAAAATAATTACATTCATTAAATATCATTAAAATAAAAAGTTGATAAAAAATGCTTACTTCAGAGTTGTTCTTGGACTGACGAATAAATGTCAATTTCCCCTTCTTGTAACCGTAGTTTGGTATGCCCCTTTTAATTTCTTGCCTTTGAATTTGAGGTGCATCTGAATTTTGAGTTGGTTTCACTTTACCATCTAGCCTGACACCCTGGCCACCAAAAACCTGCAAAATTTAAAAAATAGTTAATCGAACTGTCGCAAAAACCTTTACAGAAAAATGTGAATGCATACCTGAAATTTCTTGTCAACATATTGAGAAACATCAACTTCCATATTCTGTTAGAGACATAGATTCAGCTCTGTAAAACTATTAATAGGTAAGAATTTCTGACTATACCTCATATTCCTGAGTGGGTCTTTTTGGTTCTTCATAACCAACTGGAGGAGCAAAATCAACCTGAAATAATAATCATATAAATAAACTCATGCAAGACAAACTTTATTTACTTGTACTTACATTCATGTCACATTCAATGATTGAAACTGCATTGTTTGGCTGTGTTTCAAGAACTTTTAATTCATAAATCTAGAATTAAATTAAAAAAAACCAACATTATGAATGGAACTAACAAATATTCAAATTTAAATAAATGCCAAAGCATAGCAATGTCTTACTTTGTCATTGTAATTTATGGCTATGATGTCTCCGGTGGTTAAGCAGGCAAATGTCCTCAGAGCATTTTCAAGACTGGAAAGGTGTAAAAAAGTATTATCAACACTTTCATTAAACTAAGAATGCTATGAAATTAAATCACTTACACAGCTTTTGGGTTAGTGATGTCCAGAAAATCAATGGATTGAGGCTGAAACTTAGCATATAGAGCAACACCAAGAGAGACATTTTCAACATGAATGACTGACCCCTCTTCAAGAAGCAAGTTGTTCATCATCTGAAACATTTCATAAGAACACATTAGCATTTCCATATTCATTCCATTAAGTATTACAGTCATTAAGATGACCAACCCAGTAAGGGAGGTAAACTCTGCCCTCATCAGCAACAAATTCTAGAACTCCACAATGAGTAACCCTATTCTCTTTCTTATTCTCCAATTTGAAAAGCATTGGGTATTGGATGTGGAGCTTGGCTGTTGACACAATATTTAATGACTTAGTAAAGAAACTAAGTCCAGTATTTTCCATACTGAAAAATCAAATCACTTACTAAGATGGTCAAGAGCTGAAGGTGGCAAAATTACTAAAAGACAAATAAAAATTTTATGGGAGTCAAGATAAATAGCATTAAAAATAGCACCAAAAAACCAACAAAATTGTATTAAAATTTAAATAAAGCTTACTTTTCCCTCCTTTTTCAACATCCATCCTGTCTTGACCAGGCATCATGGAGACAGAGAAGCACTTGTAATTAACTGAAAATGTGCCTGGCATTCCATCACTGAACATTCTAGCTACGTTAAACTGAAACATACAAGCAGTAATTAGTGGGAGTAAAATAAACTCTGAGAATGCTGCAAAGTGGCTTATCACATCACATTACAGATAGTAAATAGATTTCCACTTATGAAGTTTCCAAAAACTGCAAAACCTGAGCATAGAGAGCAACATTTCCTTCAAAATATAAATAAAAACTGAAATGTTTTTGTTGGCTTTCACACGAATTAGTATATTTAGAAGGTGACTCCATTGAAGCATTAGTCAGCTGTTTCTTAAAGGGATTAATAAGACAATACTAATGATGTATAAATGCAACTCACCATGTTCTAAGTTAACGTGGCAACCTAAGTGTATTAAAAAAAGTTTTGAGAGCTTTTTATGGTTAAAACGCCGCAGCGATGCTGAGCTTAATGTTTATATTTTCCAAAGATGCGGTATCTGCGAAGATTAAATTTTAAAATATTTAGATTACAATTATTAGATGATTGTAATTTTAGATTACATTTGCTGTTATTTTAAAGTTACATTGCTATATTTATTTCAAAAATTTGTTTAATACATGATTTTTATTTACGGACTCGCAATCAACAACTCAAATTACATTTAGAATTCCTTTTGGAAAATTTAGACAATATAGTATAAATTAACTTGTCTTCCGCCAGCAGACACTTACATAATGGTAAAAGCCTAGTCTCTAACGTAGCTGAAGTTAGCAGACACTCAAATTTATTTTCAATTGCGAAGTTTTAAATTATAATATTTGGAAACTACGTTTCAAATGCTTTTTAAAAATGTTCAATCCCATCGACATCGGTGCATTCATCCACATAACTGCGAAGTTTGTCAAGGCATAGCTAGACTGTCTCGTTGAATGGCCTGCATTGGCTTCCCAAATACATGTTATACTTATTTTGGATAGGTATGGCCATTAGTTGGCAAAGCTCTAGACACTTGGTCAACCGACCACTGGAATCAGGATAACGATAACATTAATGATACAGAGCTTGATTAGAGTGGCTTATGTTCATCAGAACTTCAAGACCACTAAACTATGCTATAATATTGTAATAAACGACGGGGCTTAATTTATGCCGAGTTTATTGTTGGGATTATTCAGTAAATATTCAGTTATCAACTGACTGGTATTAACTGTAAATACCACGCTTACGCAATAATCTTGCTGCCAGTTATTGAGTAACGATCAGTTGCGTGATTATTTACTGAATAGGAAAGTTCTTCAATGTGGGCTTTGAGATTCTCTGAGATCTTGTGTGCTTCTGTGTGATCGTGATTTTATGATCGCCGTGGAACTAAAAGATAGTAAATATAACGAAAACTAATTTAACATAAACATAACTACAAAAATTAATTAATGGCATTTTTCAGGGTTATAACAATATAATAGATACCATCTGGCGCCAATGACTAGTGGGTGCAATTTTCGGCTGGGGGTGTCATCAAAATTTGAGGGGGGGGGGTAAATAACTCCCTGGTGTTCATAACGCAGTCACAGCAACGGCACTTTGCTCGGGATTTTGTCAGATAACTCTTTGATGTTTTGCTTCGCCAAGGAAGGGCACTTCAATTCGTCCATTTCGATAGGTCTCACTCTGGGCAGGTCTAGTGATAAAGCGAGACGCTTTTGTTCGCATATTTTCGCTGAAACCTCATTTTAAACCGAATGTCCTCAACATCAAGCCACTATGATGGCATACAGTTTCCAGATTGAAAGCCATCCGCGGTTAATTCCTGGCAACATTAATTTTTGCTTTGGTTTTCTTGATTTGCTACAAATCTGGAGGCAACTTTACCTCAGGAGCGATCTTGACAGCCATATTGCTTTTTATTATTTATAAATAGGTGAACAAAATCAACTGATTCTTTGAAGGTTCACTTATTCACAGATCTCTCACATTGGCAGATGTCTGAATCCCTCAAGAATTCTTGCATCTGCCATGGCTGCTAATTTCTGGTCCATCCAATGAGTACTGCATTAGTTATGAAATTCAATCATGCAAATAACTAAAAATTTTCAGCGAATTAATCAATGAAGTAAAAATGTTTCTATAATTTTCGCGATTTTGGAAAAGGTATCGTTTCCGGCAATAAAAAAAAACTGAGCTTTACGCCCATGAAAGCGATTTGGAAAGTAGTGATGGTGAATTTTCGCCATGGGTTACCCTGCCGTCCTCATTGGAATTCAAATTCGCTAATAAAACAGTGCACTGAAATCCGAATGTGGTCGAAGCGACAGCGGAACTGCACATGAAGAGTTCATTCAAGGCTGACAGCGGAAGCATATGCATCCTTAAACCTAACCCTTAAGTTATTGTTGTACTGTAATACTCAGGTTTGCAAATAAATTTCAAAAAACCGACTTAAATGATATTCCCAATGGAAAACAAATATTGTTTGAGGAAAACATTTTAAAAATTGGCTATCGTGAACCTGCAATTGAGTCTGGAACTTTAACAATGTTTGGCAATATTAAAGAGGCTTGTAGCGACAGCAACAATGACGAAGACGAGTTCGCTACAAAGTTTATTTACAACAACTGCGACAATGCTCCGACTGACAACATATGCTGGAGTAGCAATGTAGCGACGTAGCTGGAAGAGTAGGAGAGACGAGAAGGGAAGAATGCCTTATTTATTTATTTGATTAAAGTCCGTTGCATATGCCCTGACTTAGCTTCTTAAATAGCCAGTCAGGACAAAGGAGGATGTCCACAAACAAAGGATGCTCGCCTGGTAAGGTTGCTAGGGTTCGGATCAGCACGTGATTATGATGGATGTGCGATCCTACAGGCTTCATTGAATGTTGATGGGAATGATATAACTATTTTGGGACAATCTGCTCACACTTAAAATCGAAACAAATTCATGGGACAATTTTTTCAAACTTTCAATAAATGATCTCAAATTAATAAGGCTAATTTTGATATATTGAATGATTCAACTTTAGTCAAAGCCTTAAAACCTTTATTGCATGTAAAATATGCTCTGTTTTTTCCATAAATCTTTTACATGTCCAGTGCAACCGGAAAGATGATGATTTGAATAAAAGAAAGGATCTTTGGTTTTTGTCTGTGTTGACCAGTTTTGAAACATTCCACAAATTTAGCGACCAACAATAACTTCTTTAAATCAATTATTTAAAAATTTTAAATTGAGTGCACATCATCTTATTTATTTTTAAAAATGTATTTAAGCTTATAACATTTTACAAATTTAATTCACGATTAATTGAGAATTGTTGGAATGGAAAGTTCCGAGTGCGTTCGAGTTTCCGGCCTCACGGAAGACCTTCCACGAGCTAAGGAGCTCAAGTTCCCTCGAGGAAATGAAATTGTGCGTTTTGGATGTTGAGGTGATGGCGCGCGCATTGGCAAAGGACGTAGAACGCGAATGAGCGTTTGATGCGACATGTGCGCGCGGTCGGTGAGCGTAATTTTCAAAGTGAAGGCGACCGCTACAAAGAAAATATAACGCTCAGTTTGCATTATATGGTGTCGNCGTAATTTTCAAAGTGAAGGCGACCGCTACAAAGAAAATATAACGCTCAGTTTGCATTATATGGTGTCGATGTGTAAAGGTCGCCGCGAGTCTTTAGTCGATAACCATATTATGGGCAATGTTCAGATGATGGGTAAACGTAGGGTAATAACCGACAGGGACACCCGCCTGATCAAACGGGAACGTAAGGAGTTTGGGCCGAAACGTTCGGTGACGGGGTGACACTCCTCTGATGATTCCCTGTCGGTACGCTCCGTGGCAGGAGTTTCTAAGTACGAGATCACAATCAACATTCATATTATTCGATTCAGAAATATATGAAGAATATCAAAATATCATGTACATTTTGAAGCATTATAATTCGTTATATTAAGTGTTACTATTATTATTTATTATTATTATTATATTTATTATTATTATTATTATCATTAGTATTATTATCATCATCATCATTATTATTATTATCATCATTATAATTATCATTATCATTATCAGTATTATTATTATTAACTTTGATTCATTGTTGTTTTTGGGTGTATTTATGATATTACTTTGAACAATACACCGTGCGATTCATAAGTTATCAAACTAAAATAAAATGAAATTTTATATTGTTAATATAAATATAATAATGTGCTTAATGTGTGGCTTGTGTGGGAAAAGAGTTACGAATGAGAGGATGTAAGAATGTTTTGCACGTGTTTCTTATTGGGTATTTCAAATTTATTGCATCTTATCAATTCTTTGCATTTTATCGCGTGATACATTTGTAATCTGTTGTAAAAAATTTAGTATTCATTTTATAAGGAGATACCATATTTTGTAAGTTTTGAATTTTAAACAATTTGATTATTATTCTTAAAATTGATTGAAATGAAACATTATTTAGTTAAACATTGAGCGAGTGGTTCGAACCATATTGGAAATTGTTCAGAAATATTTAAACAAAGGATTTACCAGAATTTTGCTGAGGAGTACATTTATATTCTCTAGTTATTACTATAAAGATGAAAAACAAGAACTAGGAGTGAACGATATTAGTTGAGTTTATGTAAATTAATTTTATCAAAGTAATCTCCAATACCACTTATTGTAATGGGGTTTGAAAATTAATCGAAAATAATTTCGGTGCGATAGATTTATCGGGAAGCTTCTGCTAGCAAGATACCTCATTATGTCAGTGAATAGCTTATACTGGTTGAGGGATTTGAAGTTTAGGTTTTGTCAAGATTGTTTATTCCTCATCATCATATTTTAAACAAAGATTTTTTTACAATTTGATTTAATGAATTTTAATTTATAAACTGTTTATCCTTGTCAACAAGCATCCCAGTCAGCTCAAACTATCACTTTATTCAAAAACATGATATTTTACATATTAGCAAAGTGTTTCATTAAACAAAATCTCTCCTTGAACCTTGTTTTAGCATGTTTATTTTATTTTATTTCATAAACAGAGGTCCCATAGGCTACTAGTTCTTTAGACCTTTAGTTCGGTTTAATAACGAAAAATTATACAATGTATCGAAAGGATACAGAGTTCGAAAGGAACAAGATGTTTTTAAGTAAATGTAACACATTTTAAAATAAACACCAGTAATTAAGCATCTAAAACTTAGTAAAAAAAATAGTAAATTTTTGAATTAACAACATCATGGGCTAAAGAGTTCCATGCAGTCTTTAAGTAATAAAGGTAACCTCTTTGTTATAGGTATAGGATAGGTAGATGGTTCAATCATTTAAAGCAGATTAGCAGAATAGATAGAAAAACTCTCAGACGTCACAGAGACAAGAAATTTTTAAACCCATGCACATTTAGTATGGGTCGGTTTAAGCCAGAACTCAATGCTGATTTTGAAAATGCATTGTATCAAAAAATAAAAAGAATGGAATCACACATCTTTGGAACGTCTTTACCTGATAAGCGAAAGCTGGCACATGATGTTGAGAAGCTTGGGAGGTAGAGAAAACAAGCTTGCTGGTCATAATTGGTTGTGATTCCTTACAAAAATCTATACGTTGACCAGAACCTGTTAGCACCCCAACTTCTTACACTATCTCTCAAATCTGGAATATGGACGAAACAGGTTTTTCCTGAGTTCAGAAACCAGGAAAATTCTTGCTACAACAGGCAAAAAAAACTGTCGGAATAATGACCGTGCCGAAAGAAGGAAAGTGTTACAAAAACTAATATTACAACAATATGTGCTTTCAATGCAGCAGGCAATTATCTACCGCCCATGTTGATTTTCCCCGAAAACGATGGGACTCAAAATGAATGCATGGTTCCCAAGCAGAAGCCATTGGTTCGCGCACAAAAAATGGATGGTCAGATGCCGAGCAATTAGTAAAATGGCTCCATCATTTTGCACAACAAACCATCTAAACCCACGGGGTGTCCAACACACGGCCCGAGGGCCAGAATCCGGCCCGCCACAGGTTGCTATTCGGCCCGCGAAGCTTCTCTGATTTTGTAAAAATTTGTATATTTAAATAATAAAAAAATAATTTTAAATTAATTGTTTTTAAATATTTCCAGTTTTTGATTTTTTCTTTTTTTTTTTTTTTGCTTTTATACATATATCCATGCTTGTGCTGCTAAATAAGCGCGTTTTGAACTTTAAACGTAAACATTGTAATGGCGNAATCGCTCGTTCAAATATTCGTGGACGGAAGATTTTTTCGCGATGGAACATCTTGGTAGCGTTTTGTGTTTGATTTGCCAAGAAACTATCGCTGTTCAGAAGGAATACAACATCAAGCGACATTACAATACGAAACATGCAAGTAAATTTGATAGCGTGATTGGTCGAGCCAGGACTGATCTAATCAACTCGTTGAAACAAAGTATCGCTGGTCAGCAGTCTTTCTTCAAACTAGCCAATCAGAGTTCCGAAGCAGCAACCAATCTCTCACAGGACTCCAGGAAATTCATTGCTCTGTTCGGAAGCACCTACTGTTGCGAACAACTGTTTGCTAGAATGAAAAACACGAAATCGAAGTTAAGATCTCTGCTTACAGACGAACATTTGGCAGCATCATTGCGCATTGCGACTTCTACATTTGGAGCAGACATAGACTACTTACGCAAACAAAAGCAGTGCCAGATTTCACATTAAACTGATCATAAGCACAAACTTATAAGACTGTCTCTTCTAGCTTAAATGTAGTATAAAGAGGTATTTTTTGTGTTTTTTTTGTTGTGAAATTGTTAATCCGGCCCGCGACTAGTCTAAATTTTTACGCTTGGCCCTCCGGTAAAAAAGGTTGGATACCCCTGATCTAAACCATCTAAAGCAGAGCCACACATAATTTTAGATGGTCATCTAACCACAAAACACTTGAAGCAATGGAATTTTCTTATGAAAGTGGAATTCATATAATATCATTACCTCCACATGAGAGACCGACCGAATGTGATTTTTTGGTTTCGGTCGAACCTGCCATCCAGCATCCAGCAACGTCGAGCTGATAATTTTACGAGGAAGCCTCTGAGTACAAATCTGAATGTCTCGCATTCCCGGTATATAAGCAGCACGAGTGAAAGACAGATAGTTAATGTCTTATTCATCACGTTATGCTGAGGACATTAATAAAATACTACTACTACAGACAGATAGTTCTCCCGCATGGTCCAATGGTTAGGACTTACACCTCTCACGATGGCAGCACGGATTTGATTCCCGTTGCGGGAGCGCCGTCCTGATCATCTAGCTATGCCACGGACGTTAACGAACAGTTTTTTAAGACAGATAGGACGGCGTGTGATCTAGGAGACCTGAATGCCAGCGTAGCGAATACAAAGCCAATGGAAACCGTAAAGAACTATTTTCTTTTGTCGTAAATTCTTTGCAGCTGTATTGATGAGGCTGAAGCTGCAAAGAACGAAAACCGACTAAGTTTGCCCTAATCAATTTCTGGGAGAACCAGGGCTGTTACAAGACTCACAAATCTGTAACTGGGAAAAGGAGTATAGCGAAGAGCTCAGAACTCATTGGAGCGTTAAATAAACTTCATTTAACGGTGTGAAACTCATACATCAAACACCAACATAAAATTCTTTGATCAATGCCAAAATTTGGAAAAATGCAAAGTTTAAGAACTACTTTGTCTTTCGCTTATAAAATATCCTTAATAAGGATCTTGTAGAGTACGAATGGTCAAAATAATGGGCGAAATGTGTGGCTGTAGTTAGGCATTAAATGCGGCATAACATAATTTATTCAATTTTAATGAGTTTTCGTTACAATTATTTAAGGATTACGCTAAATAATTCGTTGTTTGCACATCAATATTTAATTCAGTATCTGCTATGATAAAACGATCTTTTATAAATATTAATTCGTTGCTATAGAAACCATTAGGTCGGTTTTGTTTTTATGGCATACAGGCATGGAATTAACAAAGTCTGAAGCATTGCTGTATTTTGGGCCTGACGGCCCTGCAAGAGATGTGATAGGATACATAGAAGATGTGACCAATAAGATTTTTTACGAAAAGCCAGAAGATATCTACGGATACATTGTACATCATTTAACCAACAAACAGACTATGTTGATCTAATTCATTGAATGTATTTTAGGTTAAATATTTTGAAAAGTTGTGTTCTAGGCCAATATTGACAAAGGTAAGCCTTTACTTTGTGGTATCTGTAATTCTACATGATAGTAGCACAATTGACACAAATTGAATAAACATTTGATATGAAGATATATGCTCGCTTTGCAATGACGAAGAATTGGCCATCATTTCATATAAACATTCATGTTAAGGTCCACAACAATATCAAAGTAAGACAAGAAAATGTTGTGAAAATGCAAAAAATAACTGAAAATGTTTAAGCAGCAAATCATTTGTTGCAGGTTTTTAGATCCAGTGCCTCATCAAACTTTTCAAAATCCTTTGAAAATATTAATAACCATTTAAATAATATTGAAAAGTCTATTGATGTGATTAATGATATAATATCTCCAAAGTATTTTAATGTTTATCTTGACAATCAAGTTGCTGTGGATGAGTGTCTGAAGTAAGCATTTATTATTTTGAATCAATGAATTTGAGCTAACATTCCTCAAACTGTGTTGTTAAGAGAGTTTTTGCAGTTTTGCCAAATTGAACTAAAAGCCAAACGATGTTCAGGACATATCTCTCGCAAATATAGCGAAAAATCCAGCATAAAGTAAAAATCAAGATTCTGATAATAAATACATTTTGTCAAAAATTGAACTGCTTCCATTGAAGGAGTAATTCTTTAAGTACTTCAATCCTGGAAAAAGATGAGGAAGAACTACTTCCTTCTCTTTTGAGCATTGCTGCAATATCAAGAGCTCTGTGTGTTGTTTCATCTAATTTAGCTGAACAACCCCTTTATCAGTACCTTTCAGACAGCTTTGAGGTCAATGTAAGAAAGTCAATTTCTATTTAGAAATGATATTATGTTATAATGAGGATGTCAAATGTTAAGGTAACATGCATATAATAATTAACATGGAAGCCATGTTTCAGACTATATGTCAATTCTCCATGCCAGTTCCTCTCATGACAGTGCCAATAAACTCCAGAGCAGAAAACTCAAAATTAAAAGTTAAAGAATTCTTGCTTATTCCGGCACCACACATACCACCATACGAAGTCATTATCAAATAATTTTATATTAAATTTTCCAATCTTTTCGAACTAATTACTTCTTGATAGCTGATGCTGGCGGTTGTGAAAATTTTGCTTCACTTCCAACTAGCTGCAGAGGTAACTGAAATATAGTAATAATAAGATATGCTCCTTTATTGAGATGTTTCTTATAAAGCATGTTTTACTATTTATTATATGAGTACTTGTAACTTGCAATATATTTAAAAAGACGGAAGATTCCAGCAAGAAAAATGAAAAAAATATATTTGATGGACCTGATGAAGTAATCGAAATGTTAGATATTGCTGTCTCCCAGGCAGGGTATTTTTGTGGGAAGGATTTTTTTCTAGGATTGAACTGTGCTGCAAATGAAATTTATCAGGAGGTTAGTTTTATTCTTTGAAAAAATTAATATTTTAAGGACTTTTGACCATTAATGTTCACATTTTAGGATAAAGATTCTTATGAAACAAATGCAGGAGTGTTTAAATCAGGGACAGAACTGAGAAAGATGTGGTTGGAATTACTTTCTAAAAGGCCCTCCATTATTTGTCTTATAGATCCTTTCCACCAAAAAGTTTATTTAATGTAAGGGTTAAAAAAGGTGAATGCAGTATAACTTCATTTTCACTCAGAACAAAGATGAATGGACAAAATTATGTGGACAAATATCTACCAAATGTTCTGTCATTGCTTCACATTTTAACTATCCTCAAGAATGTGAAAAGAAGGAGAGTTTTCAATCTTCAGGAATCATGATTTCTTTTGATAATCTAAATACTGTTTCAGATATATGGCTTAATGCTTTTAAAAATAAGGGTTACCATATGCAATTAATTTCCAATTATTAATAAATAGATTACATTTTGGTCATAATTTTCTTTCAGCACAAAACTTTCTCCTTCTCCTTGCTTGTGAAGGTGAAACCTGTGACACTTTTCCCATTGATATGGTTTGTTTTTCTCATTCAAACCTAGCAAAACATTTGAAAGTTTGAAACTAACATTTAATAGGCTGTTGCCCTAAGAGCAGCATTTATAAAAATTGGAAACATATCAGCAACAGAAACTTCAGCAAATCTTAACAGACTAGCTCAAATTTATGAAGAACTAGAGTTTTCAGACAGAATGATACAACCATGTTCTCATCACACTTTTCATCAAGTGGGTGAATTTTATAAGGAAGAGGAAATTGAGGATGATGCATCAATTGAAAGGGAACTTGTGGAGAAGCCCTCAAAAGCCAAGAGGTCAAGAGGCAATAAATAACTGAATATCAAAATGACTTAACTAGAGTAAAAGAATGCTAAATAAAAGTAATGTTAATAAAAGTAATAAAGCTATCGAACTTTTGTTTATAAAATTATAATCAAACACTCAAATTGCTCTTATAATCTTTCTTTATAATCAGAGATGGAGATTTATTATGTCTAATGTTCTGATTCAGATTCTGTTATTAATTATGTATAACCTATTGTGAGAATGCTGAAGCAAAAACGAGCCTAGATATCGGAACAAAAACGGAAATCGTAAACATTTCCACAGGAAAGTGAAATTAATTCCATTGAGATAATTGTAATCATATTCTGAATAGGGTGACCGCACAGAAATCCAAATAATAACAATCTGAGTGAACTAGAAGTGTTTGCGCATCCGAAATTTGTCATCACTAAACCTCTATTCGAAAAAATGTTAAAAACCAATACGTTAATTTTTGACGAACTCTCTTTTAGTAAAGCCAAGACGTGACTTTCGGTCAAAAATCTAAATTTCGTCTCATGGTTAGTGGTCGACAAATTTCGAACCAAGTCCGAAAAAGCGAGAAAATATAACTTGTTAAACTTCTGAAAGGCTAGTTGAATATTATGTCGATTTGTCTGGTTCACCAGTTCAACAAAATGATGGAAATAGTGAATCTGATGCTATGCCTATTTTTGCAGTAGAGGAACATTTGACTATCCCATATGACGATAGAAGCTGACATAAAAAAATTGACGATAATATTCAGTTTAACAATTATTTTCTTTATTTTCAAAATAAAATAGTCACAAATTCTAAGTGTTACAAGATACAATTTAATATTTAATTTAAAAATTGTAAAGCAAAAAAAAATTGGGGGGGGGTTATCAATTTTTTGACAATTTTATTAGGGGTATCTTTGGAAGTTTGGCAGTTGTTGACAAGGGGGAGGGAGAAAGTCAAAAATTGCCTTAAACTTATTGACTTAATTAATGGACGACCCTTGACAAAACTTGTCTAAATGAAAATGTTGAGCCGTTATATTGTAAATTGATTCTACGTTATCATGTGATTTACCTCAATTTGTAAACAGGTCCAGGTTTAGGTCCTGATTGCGAGAGAGATGTAATTATTTTAATGCTTTTACGTTGCTCTTATAGGTAGATGCTCCAACTTAGTACAGTATAATTTGATTTTTATGATGGCACATTTAACGTTACTTTCAAATGTACTCTTGGTTTTTTTATATATATCTGAGCATGAATGCAGTATTCAGTGCAACATAGACATTCACCACGAATTTGTTAAAAACAAAGTTGGAGAATTTTTTGTCAGCTTTTGCATTGATTCCTTTATGTTTGATCCAAGCGTGCAATGGCATGGTTTTAACTTTAGGTAGGTTTATTTTTAAAATATCTTTCAAACAAGGTAAGGATGCTTTATGTATAACATTAGTAACAATATCGACAAATTTGAAGTTCCCCAAAACTGCACACTCTAATGCGCAGCATGGCGCCATCAATTCTAAGAATAGGGGGCGGTCCTGCAGATTTCCTTTTCTTTGACATACCTCAAGATGCTTTAAATTCATCTGGAGTGAAACCTGGCCCTATTGTTATGTCCAGTAAGAATATTAAACATGTTTTAGAGGCATCTTGCTTGAATAAAATATTGTTATGTTATTCTCAGAATTAGATTTGGTGAACCTCATTACACTGACAAGAGCCACACATAGTCGGTTGCTGTTGGATTTTAATGCTCAAGTCCGATATGGCTACCAGTGGGATCCTTCAAATGCTATAAAAATTTTGGAATTTTGCCAACAAAATGGATATGGCGAAAATATTGACTTCGAGCTTGGAAATGGTATAAATTATTTGTTTGTTTAATACATTTTAAAACTCAAATGTTTTACTTGCAGAACCTGACTATTTATTGCCAGAATTGATTACACCAAAACTCCTTGGACAGGACTTCAAAATACTCAATAAAATAATAAAGCATTATTCTGCCTTCAACAGCAGCGCTATTGTGGGACCTGACATAATTTCTACAAGCCCCCTAGCATTGGATTATCTAAGCAGGTTTACAGATTCCCAAATGTTTTAATAAATAGAAAAATTAGAGGCTGGGTAGAGTTTCTAAAAAATTACAAGATGATGAAAGAGAATGTCAGAATAAGCCTCACATTCTCACTAAGAGCATGCACTAAAATTTATATTCAGCACTAAGATTGCATATAAGTCTTTGGAAGGCTTAAATTTATGGTTTTTCTTTTGTATTGCAGTGTCGTCAATAATTCTGGAGATTTTTTGAGGGCTGCCACATTTCACCAGTAATGGTTGTTTCTTTTCCTTACCAGTGAATGGCCTTTTATAGTTTCGCTTATTAGGCTTTAGGAATTTACATTGCATAAACTTATTTTTTGTTGCATTTTGAGAAATGCATTGCATTACATAAGGTATTAAAATTGTAAATATAATGTTAGTCTTTTTTCCATTGTGATTAAGAAAATTTTTCTTAAGAAAGTCTTGACATATTTTTTCAGTTATTACTTCAGAGGAGATATTGCCAACTATACAGAATATTTAAAGGCAGATTACTTTGGTAATCTAGAGGCTCACATTAATTTCATAAAAAATAAGATATCCGAGACCAAATATCCAAAAATTGACTTATGGATTGGGGAAACCAGTGATGCATGGCACAGTGGCACACCAAATGTATCAGACAGATTTGTTTCAGCATTTTTGTGAGTTATTTTTTAATTAAGTAATTAAGTGAGGAATGTATTGATACAAACTTCTTTCTCAGGTGGCTTGATAAATTGGGACTTAGTGCTCTCATGGGGGTAAAAGTTGTCATGAGACAAACATTGTTTGGTTTTGACTATGCTCTGCTTGACCATGATCTAAATCCAAACCCTGTATGTAATTTTTAATTCTGATTATTTTTGTCCATATAAGAACTTTGTTGATTTGTTTTGAAAATGATTGCTTTCAAAATTTGTAAAATTTTGTTAAAAGTCTTGGAAATGTATTAATTGAAAGCATGAATTTGTCCGAAACCAGAAGCATATATTCTGCATCTATAATTTGCCTGAATACAATCAGGATTTGGATGAATTGCTTAAAGAATGGTAGTCATCATTTGATTCTATTGAAGTTGTAATATTTCACATGGAAAATTGTCTAGGATTTCTGGTTGTCATGGCTACACAAGAGCTTTGTTGGTAGACAAGTATTTCAGACCAAGTCAGTCTGCTCTAACAATGGAACAGAAACTTGCAGAATTTATGCCCATTGCACAAAACCGAGGTGGGAATGCCATGTAATTTACTGTTTTAGCCCACAATTTTCAATTATTACATACATTTCTTTTGTCATATCTGCCAAGTTTGGTTTTTCAGTCCTTTATATAAGCCAGGATCAGTGACTCTATTTGCATTGAACATTAATTCCAAAGAAGTTGCATTACTAACATTTACTGGCATACTAAAAGGAGAGGCATACCATATTTACCTGGTAGAGGCTGGAAATGAAGACAAGATACCTGTGCTTTCAAGGTACTCATTAACATTGAAAACTTTTAGAAAACACTAAGCACTGCTCACTATGTGAGTCAACAACACCATATTTTTTTTGTGAGAGGCTCCTCAGAGAGTAATTATTAGCACTGGATATTATTACATTATGCATAGATTGATAATGTCCATCAGCAGTCTCAATTATGCGGGTTTGGGATTTATCCTGGCAAGAGCCATGTTCTCAAAATAGGCAGACAAGCTTGTTGCAATTGTATTGAATTGCATCATCTACTCCATTGCAAATGCTAAACAAATAATAAATTACTGATTCAAGGTTTTGTAAGGTCAATGGGAAGTTGTTGAAGATGCCCTCTGACTGGAGCATGCCTCAAGTTATGCCACAGGAACAAGATCCAAGCTTGCCACTTAAACTCCCACCTCTAACATATGCCTTCCTGGTTTTCCATAAGGTTAACATCAAGGCTTGCTACAATGAATCATGTGATGGATTTATTCCTGATTCTTATGAGTAAAATTCAAAACACCAAACTATCCCTTTTTTCTTATAATTTTTTTAAATTCGGAGCTTCATTTACGTTGATAAGTCATCAGATCTTCTGAATAAAATTCTGCACCTTTGAGAACTCGTATTTTTACGATAATATGGATGTAATAATACAAGGGGCCCTTAAAGTTTATTGAACATCATCAAGCAGGTGAATTGAGAAACCACATCAAATGACTAACACATCACCAAAAGCCTCTTGGTGAACATGCACACCTAATCTACCAAAAATATGAGGTGACCAAACATGGAGCCTGAGGTACAAGACCATCAATGCAAGGAATTATAAGAGCAACATCAGAGCTCATAATCACAACCCCATGACATGATTGAGTTACTATCAAAAACTCTACTGCAAATGCCAGCAATAAATTCATGAAACTTTATGGTTGTGTCATGATGATTAACATTAAGTGAAGTTATACATGATATGTGCAGAAGGCATACGAAAGAATTTGATTATCTTTCGCTAATTTTCTGTTAAGCCTCAACTGATGCGGACTGCTGAGACTCCTCTTCTGCGACAATGCAAGATCGTCGCACAGAGATGACCTCGAAAGATGACAATGTGAGAATCAGGTTTAAGAATGGTTTTGTGATGTTATAATTTGCAGGGTCGGATAATAACGTGTTCCAAAAGTGTTTTGACTAAGCACTCACAATATCTGTACAGCAATAATTGAACACTGAGTGCAACACTAACTTTTGTTCGCCTAGCAATTTGCATTGGAAAAAGCTCAAATACAGACAAGCATTAAGTTATCACTGTTTTCTTAAATAATAAATTTAGAGTCATTAAGGTCATGATGATTAACATAAGTAGCAAGTAATGGAAAGAGAAAAGAGTTTCTGGCTTGTCCAATAAGGCATCACATAGTAGGCAAGAAGGTGGAATAGCTAGAATCATGGGATAACCTCGCATAGTCTCAAATATGGATAGACATTCACCACAATTAATAAAAATTTGTGGTAAAATGCCTTTTCAGAGATGTCAAGCAAAAGACTGAAGTAGAACATTTGCAAGGTCAATGGCGAGAAAAGCGAGCATTGATTCGAACACCGATCCACCGTCAAATAATTTCAGCAATGAGAAGAAATAACTTCAAAATCATAACATACGAAAGTGAGGGCCATGTATTTTTAAGACATGAAAATCAATAAAATCAAGAAATTCAGTTTAAGAAATGCATAAAAAGGGACTGCCTTAAATAAGTTGATGTGAAGATTGAAATTACACAAAAATATGCCTAGAGACATTTATAATAATATCAAGGATGTCATGGTACTGCATCAAAACCTCTACAAATTTAATTTACAACTGGCAGGCAACTGCTGAAAGCTACTCACTTTCATTAAATCACTTCTGTTTGGAGAGAAAAAATTAACAATTAATGTAAACTACTTCAAATATCATTGGTTGGAGGCTCAGCAGAGGACACAATGCAGTCAAAGAAATAGGAAGTTAGTAAGAAAAGCTCGATCAAACGTGATCTTTGAAATCATAACTTTTGTGAACGCCAATCTCAATAAAACATGGATAAAACTGACAACTCGCAGATCAACTGTGAGTTTTGATGAAGAAACAAATTGATTAAAAGGATGAACACAAACACAAAAATTCTTTAAAAAATTGGGAAAGACTGGTACAAAAAACAACCTCAGAGGAAAAGAGGAGCATGGACAACTGAGTCACTCTGCATGAAAATAGAAGATAGCAAAATAGACAGGAGAATTCTCTAAGCAGTGGTATTTCTGATCTAGTCTGAAATCTCTTTCGTGCCATGCTGCCTCGAGTGATAATAGAACTCCTGCAATTTTTTAAAGGCTTGATATGATGAAACTGTAATAATATTTGTAAATACCATAAACCTAATATCTAATACCATGATATCAAACCCATAGAAACTTAACAGAACGTTTAAATAATATCTGAAATGACTCACACTCCAAAATTTACTTAGAGAAAAAACCGAAGAAGTGAGACTTCCTATTGGCTGGAGGAGCGTCAAGCATTGGTGCTTGGTTCTCATGTCTTATGGTTAACTGAGATCAAAGTTAATTACATTCTATAATTTATGTATTTAATTAAGAAATCCACTCACATTTTTGAGTGATCCATTTCTTTAATTAGTGATTTATTTCGAGTATTTCAAATACATGTTAAGTACTCACTGTGCATGGTGGCTGAATCCATGGCTCACCATCAATTTGCATTGGAAATTCTTTAAGAGTTCTAGCAATCAGACAAAAAAAAATCAATTTTAATAGCCCATTTAATCATGGCAACTAAACAACTTCAAAGAGTGAGGAAGTTAGGCTCATAATTTATAAAGGCTTCCTCGTCAAGCCGTTAAAATTGTAAAATTGACAACATGTTGCTGCTGACTTAAGCAAGGATAGGATGCCTGCAATTAATTCTAATGCACAAATATATTTATTTGAACCAGGCATCAATAAAATGGAAAAATAAATCCAGACATACTGTATGGTAACTGTAGAGCATTGAGCCAATCTTTCACCAGAGTGGATTCCACCTTTAACCCTTGCCATGTGTAAAGTATTCATCAGGCCAACAACCTCAATGAGTTTATCTCCCATGTCTGGAGAAATGTTTTGAATTATACTCGAGAGCCGCTCTCGACAAATTAAATTCTGGGATGAGTTGTTACCAGAGAAAATAATTGCTGGATTAATTATAAACAGGATCAATTAACTGGCATATAAAAGCTAGCAGACATAACTTCATACAGATAGTCTGCAACAGATAACAGACAACATAATACCAGATAAAAAAAAATAAAATCTCGATCTACCTTGAACAGTAACCGACAGGTCGGCCGACGACATACTTCCAGAAGAACACTCCCTGTCCATTTCTCCAGCGACTTTCTTTCTCTTCTTCGCCTTCATCGTGTCGCCCCACAAATTGGAGCCACCGTAGATGCTGGGTATGTTCAGCATTGCAATGCCTTCCATCGAAGGACCCCTGATAAGGTCCAGAGGAACTCCATCACACTGAAAATAATTTGAGAAATGCACATTGATTATTTACATTTGATTCTGAAGGATGATGATAAAAATTACAATAAAAGAATAACTAAGGTATTATTCACTGTGATCTGAACAGATTCATGCAGGTTCTTGCAGGTAGCTCTCAAAGTTTCTGAGGTGCCATATTCGAGGTAGATGAGCTTGTTTTTCATCCTGTCCATGAGATAATTTATTCCTCGCTTGCACAATTTTTAACAACAACATATTAATTTAAAGTAAATAACTGATTGCTTGAACAAGAAAAGCTCATCATTTAATAATTCGATGGCAAGTACCTACCTGCTGGTGAACCTCTCAGGGTGTTTCTCTCTCATGACATGGAACCTGTGAGCTATGGAAGCATCAACTCCAATGGAGAAGTAGTTGTTGATGATGTTGCAAGGAACTTTTGAGTGTTCGCCCGAGGAACTCGCTGCCGAGGACGGTTTAATTTCAATGCGCCACCTATCCACCATCACAACAGTGCTGAGACTGATCTTTTCCAATATCTTGTACAAGTCTTCTCCCTCATATCCTCAAATCAAATGTTTTACCATTAAGACCTTCTCTTATAAAATGTTGAATAGAAGGTTATCATATTCTATGAAGCAGAAAATCACATTAATTTTATGATAAATTTCAAAATAACCTTTTAAATGCTTACCTCCTCCCCATCTCAAACTCCTAGCCAAATCATTGCCTGTTCCCAAGGGCAAAATGGCAACAGGTGGTCTAGCGGTGGTGTAGTTCATTTTATCTGCAAGCAACAAGGACGACTGATCTCAAAATATTAAACGACCATCATGCAGCAAAACATGACATCATACATTCTTAAGCCTCGACTTGCACAACTCACCAATATTCTCCAGAAGCCACCCCACTGTTCCATCTCCTCCACAGCAGAGAACCTTGTACTCAGGAAGTTCCTTAAAGAACTGCAGTCTGAAAAAGATCAACAAAAACCAATACCTAAAAAAATAATCAAAGTTCATTTTGAGACCCACACATTGAAGGACCCTACAGTGTTAGTGGCTGCAGACAGAAAAGCTTAATTAAATAAATGGAGTTCTTTGCAAGAATAAACAAAAGAAATAGCAGACGCTTATGAAATAAATGAAATCGACTGACCCAGTTATGAAACCTCTATCAGTTGCAACATTGAACACCTGCCTAGGATTGAGCATGTACTGGAACTTCTTCAACAACCTTCACGAAAGTTGAAAATATTGATGAATTATAAAAATAAAAAGTCAAATTTTACAAGGAAAATAAAACTTAAGAGAAGACGGTAGCCTAAAAGTTTAATAAATTTCAATGGAAATGGATGTTGTCAACATCAAGTACGACAAGTAAATAAATATAGCAGTTAGGATTATCATCAAACCTGATAAATGCTTTAACACAATGAACCAACATTGGCATGAACCTCTAAGCATTAAACATATAACAAGTAACAGATATTGCCATTACAGAAATAATTATTATACACAAATCAGCAGAAACCTGTCATTCCCAAAGATAAAAAGAACTCACCCTTTTCCCTGCTTGCCTCCACTTTTTGGGTTGATGAAAACCAAGAGGGGCACCACATTGGGAAGTGGAACGAGCTTTTAATAAACAATCCTCTTACAAATAAACAACAATCAAGTAATTTATAATTTAGCAGCACATTTAGCTGAAGAATGTTCATGGACAGAACAGACCTGCAGAGAACTGAATGAAGTATTGGAGACATCATCGAGGGAGGCAGATAAACAGGATGCTTCCATGGTGGACTTTGATCTCAATTTACGATTCTACAAGGGAAGCACACGTCCAATAAATATTCATTCCAATGAATATTCATTAGCCTCTCAACCTACGTCCAAGACATCCATTAAGAAGTGCTTGGATTCATAAATTCTAAATGCTTGTCATCAATATCACAACCATGTTTCCAAGTGACCTTGATATGATCTCACAAATTTACAACTTACAATATGTGCTTATCAATAGATTAAATCACTGCAAGTCAATCTGTAAGTTATCACAGCTATGAAACCTCTACCAGTCACAACCTGAGATAAATCAAATGTAATGATTGACTAAAACATCATTTCTACCAAAATTAAGAACATCACACATTACTAACTAAAACAATGGGTCATAAAAATGTAATATTTGTAAATAATGGATCTTAAAAATGTATTACTTATAAACAGTGAATAGGTGAAGGGATGACATCATGATGAGTCAAAGAACCAATCCTGTGAAACTCAAAGAAGCTAACCAGGAAAGTAGGAGATATTTGTGAAGGTGAGAGGATGTGTTCTCTGCAAGGACCCAAGGTGCACTCCTCTTCTGAGGGTGGGACGCAACGGTTGTGAACCTGAAATAATTATTGGAAGAACTTAAGGACTCAACTTGTAACTCATCACTAATTAATGGATAGTTATGGATATGAAAAGGCTACGTCTAATGAGCATTGACATATTAAACAAGCTGAGCAATAACGCAAGCCTTGATTAAATAATGATTGACAACAGATCCTTCAACATTGGCAACAGAAGGACACAATAAAGCTTACTATCATCTTGCACCATCTGCACTTTTGACCGGTCAGTCTGTTGTAAGCCTTTATGTACTTTTTGCACTTGTCACACTTTCCTGCACAATTGCCTTCCACCCAGAAATGAGTCATCGGCTGATTTGAAATTTGCTATCAATGTTCAGCGTTCATGGGTACTAAATAAAATATTCACGAGATGAACTTGATTATTAATACAAGAGACCCTTGAGTAAAATTTATTTAAACATGAATGAAACTCTGACAATTCAAGCTCCTCCATTCTAGCGATAGATGGCTCAAGGCACTGGATTACATGTACAACTTCTATAACAATAATTTTAGCTGATAATGGTCTTTAAAACTTTTACATTAACAAATAAATTCACGAGATAATCAGTCGACGACCAATTGCGACCGGCCAAAAATTAAGCAGCTAATGAGTCCATGGCCCGTTCAACCCAGAAAGGATGCAAGCTTTTAACTAATTGCTCACCTGAAGCTGATTTTCCAATTAATGTACGTGACAAAAAATCCCACCTGAACAATTTTTGATTTGCTGTAAGTGGCAATGCAGCATTTTTCCACCTTCTTCACGCATCTTTCATGAACGGTATATCTACAATCTGTTGATGCCTTCAGTTGGTTAGCAAGATAAATGTCAAATCTAAGATTTTTGTTTAATTTTTGAATCAAGCCACTAGGAAAATGTAATTAATTAATACTGAAATATTATCGTAATGGAAATTAGGTGAAAATTCCACTTACAAACACATCTCAATCCCTGCTTTCCTAGTCCGACAAGAAGATTGAAACATAAGTTGCAGAATGCAGGGCGATTGAAATGCTTTAATTCCCAGGAATGGGAACTTTCATCATTGAACACCTTCAGATAATATACATCAACAAGTCAGTATGAAAACGAAAGTCATAAATAATTTAAGACCCACAACATCTTCCATCTTGAATCTGCTTTAAATCTCTATTTTAAATCCCACTTGTGCTAATAATGACACTATTTGAAACAAGACCGTGCTGTGGCTAATAATTAATAATTAAAGCTCCGAAAAATACTTCTTAAATCAAGTCAACGAGCAGCTCATAAAATCTTATTCTGGGCGGTGAACCAATTTTTAAATAGCTTAGGAAATGCATTTTAGCCTGATTTTTGTCCCACAATATACAAAGCCCTTGACAAACAAAAGATTCTCGAAGATGCAAATGCAACGCTAAAGCATCTGACGCGTGGCATGTGGTAGTGAACAATTTCAAAAATCAAATTTTGTTTTAAATCCGAGGGTGGAAAATCTTACGGAGTCAACGCCCAAAAGGACCATGAGAGGTATGTTCGAGGAACCGGCCTTCATCCACTCCTCCAAGGTCACACATCCGTCAGCATTGTAATCCACCTCCTGCATCATCTCCTGCAGAATCTACGAGTGGAGTGCGTTAGGGTGAGGTCAGGTTCAGTAGGTTAAAAATAGAAGTTATTGATCCTGCTAAAGTGGAGCCCATTAGGGCGGAGATTAAAAATAATGTTCTAGAACAAAGGGGGTTAATTTGGACACCTAAATTGCTGCAGAGTGGTCTTAAGTGACTGGAAGAAACGCTATATAAATTCACCTTTATTACGCTTCAATGTTTATTGCCCATTCTACTTTAAACTCACAGGTTTTAATTCTGAAACATCCCATCCAGAATTCCTGGCCACGGTCATCATCTGATCTATAATGGATTCTATTTCCTGGAATAAACCATTATTTCTTAGCTGCACTTTACTAAAAATCGAGTAGGAAGCTCATTAATTTCTTCGGAGTAATGGGCGCATCCAGATAAAAATCATAACATCAACAAGCATCATCCAAGCAGATCCGGAGGAGTTAAAATCTTTTCTAAACAATATGAATCACAGTATAATATAAATCGCGGGATTGATCGCTTGCTCACTCCGGAATGGTGTTAGTAGTTCAAGAAGATAAATATGATGTATTATTATAGATCTACACTGAAATACAAATTAGCAGGTAAGCTTGATTTCAATTTTTTGGACTTTTTCTTTAACCAGAATGGAGAATCGTAAATATGCTTAATCACCATTGAAATGCGTTAGATAAAGAAGGAAACTCACAATAGAGTCGAGTATCCCGTTTCCATCGGTATCATACAGCCGGAACAAAACTAAAAATGAGAACATGAAGACATGCTCATTGGTAAGAAATTACTTTATAAATCATTATTAGGTTGACCAAATCGTTTAAGTGGCTTTAGGTATTACCAAACACTCTAAAAATAGAGTTATTACAAATGAAATTTTAAAATATTTCAATAAAACTCGTAGTCAATGTGCCGAAATCTACCAACATTCCAGTTTGTTCTCCGGCTTGCCTGCCTCTAGCAGAGACAGACAGCAAATGAGGTCCTTGAGAGATATCATGCCAATAATTCCATCAGCGCTTTTCCTTCGCAACAGACTTCTTCTCTCCACGAAACTTGTCATCAGCCGAATCTCGGTTGGCTCTTAAGGATTGATAAAAATCTCATTCTTATCGAAATTAGCCTTGTAACTCCTTAGTTATCTATTTGAATCCATCATTAAGTCAACACTGTTACAGCAATGATGTTGATAGGTGCTTGACCTAGACATGCTTGCCCCAACAATGAGATGTTTTATTTAAATTATCATTCTCATGAATAATAAAATAAAACAAACCTGAGATAGATGAGCTGGGAGAATGCATGGTTTTTCGAGAACCACCACTCTTGTCAGGAACTATGGAGTTGGAACCCGACCTGGAGAGGTAGCCTGAAGTAATGTAATT
The DNA here is from genome assembly GCA_011800805.1 of Hirudo medicinalis. Taxonomy (NCBI): domain Eukaryota; kingdom Metazoa; phylum Annelida; class Clitellata; order Hirudinida; family Hirudinidae; genus Hirudo; species Hirudo medicinalis. The sequence continues at coordinate 174,538 of MPNW01000035.1, forward strand.
GTTTAACATAATTTCAATAATATTCCTCAATTGATATAATGTAAAAATGGCACAATCAGAATTAACAGGCTATAATAACTAAATAATCACTGCACTGAAACAAGGTGCCCAGAAACTCCAAGTGATATCTCTGACTTTTGTTGTAAACATAGAACTAACAAACTTTCATTATTGATAGATGGATGAATCAAGTAAAGGGCAAAATTAAGATAATGTCTACATTCTTTTGTTTAAAAAACTGAAGATCATAAGTTGGGTCATAGTCTGAAGTTATAAGGGAGAAAGTGAGAAGGCAGACCCTCGTCATAATGATGACCTTGATAAATTGCAAGGCCAAATTCAGTGTGAAATTGAAAAATATTGATAATGTAGCAACAGCGGAAATTTTGTGATTATTATTATGTGATTTTTATAAATGAACTTCCTTATTGAAGTTTCTCTTTTATTCTTTTGAAAAAAAGGCACGATTTGTGACTTTTCTATTCTTAGAAATGAGGTATGCTGATCGAATCTAAAGGAATATCTAAATAAAAATTTAATAGACCAAAATAATGCCACTCTTAGTCCAAAAATCAATAGCAAAGGTAAACAATCCTTCAATTATCAATAAAGCTGATGATAATAATAATGCTTGAAGCAAAAGTGCTTGCTCATGAAAAGAACTATAAAGGATATTTCACACTAGGATGAATGAGGTGTCAGTGGAAACATTAGCAGTTTTATGCAGGCACACCTCTGTCAAGTGCTTCGCCTATTTTCATGCTTGTTTTGCATTGCGTGAGCCAAACTTAACTGTTGTAGGTTGTAGACTAACGTCTATTGCATAACTAGATAATAAGGATGAAAAAACTTAACCAATTTCCAAAGTGCATTTTATCAGTCTTGTTAACGATTTTTAAAGTTTGGATACTTCTTTCAAAGATGTTATTCTCAACCATGCCATAGCACAAGCATAAAAATAAAATTTCTGACACAAAATTATAGGATTTGCCTGACATCACATAGATTTATATATCATTATAGCAGTTTACATTTAAAAAGTTGAAATCTGCTACTTGATAAAGAAAGATAAAATAAATCACAAACTCACCATGGTTTTTGATACTTGATGAATGAGGCTTTTTCAAAAAAGAAACAAACAATCGTTTGCAGAGGCTCTCAGAAATGCCGGGATCAGCATAAATGGTCATGAATCGGAAGAATCCAGAACAATCCACAAGCTAAAATGTTAAGCACAAAAGTAAAACAGAAACTCAAAAGAACTTTTTAAACACTTTGAAAACAAAAGTAACTCACAGTGTCCTTCTTTGGATCTTCATCCTTACCCAAGTATTCTGTAACGGCCTCACAAAGAGTTTTGCTGGTTTCTACCAAGTTTAAATCAATTGTAATTAAAATGAATTTTTAAAAATAAGTGTTAAATAATAATGACAATGGGATGGCTGGATACTATTTTTGGTTAAACAAAAAAAATCAGCCTTATCCAACACTAAAGCCTTGTAAATAGCTATATTTTAAAGCTTGATGAATCATTCAAGTGATTGGTATTGTGAACAAATTATGCAGAAGCAATTAGAAACAAACAAATGTACATGAATGCAAGAGGAGAGGAATTAATATGAGAATGCATTTATGCATCAGTGCTCGTGATCCATTTGGGAGGATAATCTAATTCCTCTAATGGACTAAAAACATTTCTTACCGCAGCCTCATATTTATCTTGGAAACAAATGGTACTTCATTATTAAATATTGTGACATTATTGCAAAATTCTTTGCTTGAAAATAGTTAGTCATAGTACTCTAAAGAGAAAACAGTTGTCTCTCTCACCTTAATCAGTTTATTTAAAGTTACAATAATATTGTTAATATCTTTGGTAAACACAGGTTATATGCCCACCTCTTCATTCAGTCATCAAAAGATATATTATAAGGAGTTAGAAAAACAAAAGTTTAAAGAAAATAAAAATTAGTGTCACAAATTACAATTTTCCTGATCTTCAATCCAATAAATGTTTGACCAGAAATAAAGGCAAACCCAAAGAAGATCACACAATTTAAATGTAAAACAAGCTGCCCTGATTAATGAGTGTGCAGATAAGACAATCACAACAGGAATTAAGAAGATTAAATAAAATTAGATTTTAGATTGCTAAAATAAAGTGATTTATACAAAATTTATTGAGTTATTGACTAAACTACACAATCCAACAAATGTACCAGACTATAAATAACAATGAAAACTGACCTGAGACGTAATCCTGGAACTGCTTGAATTCTTTCGGGCTCAATTTTTCCCAATGAAACATTTTCATTGATGTTTTGTCTTAGGTCACAATTCCATTTACTCTGGCACTATTTTTAGTTCTTGCCTGATTGATTGAACAAGATTTTTAAAAGAAATTGATAACATCAAAAGTATTATAATAATCACTAAGCTTCTCAGGCAATTTCTCATCAATAATACTTAGTGAAAATGAGGAAGATTAACATCATTGTGCTTTTCATATATTGATCACTGAGCTTTGTTTATTGAGGATAACGAAAATTTCAAGGGACTTCAAGTTCATGTGAATGATGCAAAGTACTTATTTTCTTAAAGGCAAAAACTTTTCATATTGTCATAGTATTAAATCTACTTACATTAATACTATATAAGGTCGACTTACTTCTAAAAATTCAAAATAACTAATTGGAACAAAACTTAGTTAGATGGCTTAGCAATTGCAATTTAGCCATATGGACCCAAACTAGAAAAATACCAAAGTGTATCCCCAATAAGTAAATTATGCACTAATACTGGCCCAGATGTTGTTGTGCGTGGTCATAATGTCCTGATAACTGATAACAACTAATGACTATTAGTTTAAAAAGCTAACAAATTATGTGATCCTGATGATATCGTCGGACATCCGGCATTTCTAATATGTCAGAAATTATAGGCAAATAAATGATCCAAAATGTAAAGATTGACCACTTTTAATAAAAGTAACACGATCGCCTGTTGAATCGAGAGTACCGACTCCAAATAAAGATCATATTTACACACACTAAAGGGCTGTGCGGCAGAGTATCTAAATTAAATGTAACTTTTTTTAGGTGATATAAAAGGTGTTAACTTTTGTAAAGACTTTAAAAGTTTTTATAAACTAAAAATTGTAAATTTGACAATAAGTATAGCAAACCCAATCCGAACTGATTTTCGTATTGTCCAGGCTTTTAGATAATAATCACGCTGCTTTATACTGGCTCATTCAAGGCAGTCCATGCCATGAAGTCTTTTGCGTGCATTGACGACCTGTAGGTGATTAAGATATACAAATGATTTAAAGAGGTCTTTCGATGCTTATTCTTATGTTAATATCATTTATAGTCAAAAAGTATTTTGTTCTTTATTCAAGTTAGCTCTATGATTGAAATTGATGATTCTTTTTTCACCTAGAAAAAAAATTTGATTTACTTCGCGGCAAGTGCACTATGTTAATAATAATTGTTTGAACATGAAATTAATACTAATTCTGTAATTAATGCTGCCATTAAGAATTGTTTTTCAGCTTAGTTATTTAGCTATAATTCCATCATTTCAAGCTTGATTTCTGAAATTACTAACTGTAATTTTATAAACATTTAAAAAATATAAAAATTGTGTTTATTATTCTTTCAATAACTTTGGTTATCAACCTCAACCAAAGACGAAGAGAGATTGATACCTTCGCAGTCTAGTGTGGCAATTGCAGAAGCAGGGACGTCATTTTGGGGCAAAGCCCTCCCCTCACCGTGACTTTTGGCCAGAAGCCCTGGAAAAAGCTAAAATGAAGTCCCTGTGCATGCTTGAGAGCGGAAAAATGTGGATAATTTAACAATATCATTTGACTAAGCGTTCCAGCTCCTTATTACTAAATGAGAAACTGCAGTCTCCGTCCAAAATTCATATTTTAGAGAAGTTTGAGGTTGTGTCTTCTTGAGCTTTGGTGGTCTTGAATAAAGAGAGTACCTCCATGATTCCTGTTACCCTCCGACCCCCAGTAACATGTATTGCCCACGACTTTGTTTATAAGAAGCAAAAAGGTCATTTCATCAGGTTTAACAGGGGTTTGTCCCTCTAGAAAAAAAGATGAAATGAAGTCTCTGTTCAAGAAATGGTTTCTTGAACTTTGACAGGTTCGGAAAGCGAACTTTATAATTTCTTGATATCAAGAAGAATATGATGACTGAATTATCTAGGAGACTTTTTTGCAGCTTTTTGAATGACGGCTTCAATGTGAAAATAGAACTTTAGGTAGGGGCTCACTACAAAATTGAAATCCATAATCATAGCGACCTATATGCTTCAAAGTTTGCACCATTTACATCTACTCTCTTTTTGTACCCAGTTACCTGAGAAAATCCGGCACTTTTCGGGTGCGAGTTGCAGTTTCCATGTGACGCTTCATAACAGGCGAAGGTATTGGGATAATTAAAGAGTAATAAAGCGTTATGAGTTTTCTTGTTTGCCAAACGACCGATTCTAGAAATGATTCGGGTATTCTTTGATATATTACAAGAAGCATGATTGATATGCAGAAACTATTTCAAGCGGTCGTCATTGATTATCGAAGAACAAAAAATTCACTAATAATGTTCTCTCCGTGAAAAAATTTATGAACTCTTTTCTAATTTATATTATAAAATAATCTTTGGCGCGTTATTTACTCAACAAGCTTAAATTTGGTAGGTGTTTACATACGTATTTATTATCTATCATCCAAATCCTACCGGATACTCTTCACCTACAGAGAAGTTTAACCCCATGTGTGCAATCACAGGGCAGCATTCTGAATTCCACAAGTCACCAGAAACCAATTGTCATTATTTTTGCATTATAACAGCTTAAATGAAGCATGTTATTATCTGCTTTATTACTTTATGAGAAGCAGAGTTGAGTCCTTACTGAATCAGGAGTTATCCAATGGTATATGCAGGGCCGCCGAGAGGGTGGGGGCACGGGGAAAGTGACTAGTGTCCCGAATACCTTTAGCGACCCGCCCGGATTTTGAAATATTCACTCACTCACAATCATGACCTTTTTTGCTATCTATTACCAAATTGACTTAGAGGCGCTTTAATTTCTGTCGGCGGTCCTGCATATGGCAATCCTATCACGATTGAGTGTGCCTGTTCGTGCAGCCTGACAAAAGTACTCTAGTACATCGAATACATCACGGAACAAAAAAGTGCGAGTTAGCTCAGAATGTTAAGTCCCTGCAAACGACGGGAAAACTCGAGTCATTATGTCGTGTTCTTAACCTAGCTCGCACCGCCGCCAAACGACCATGGGAGGCTGCGCTACATAAATGGTCTAAGCGCCCCTAATGCTCACGCTTCCGGCGCTGCATAAATATGCCTATCATTACTATAAGTATTATTTCAATACCAAAGAGACACTCACTCGAAATTTGACCTATATCTATCATCCTAAACTTGAGAGCCATTTTAATGAAGACGGCTAAGTCCACAGAATAACTAAAGAAGCAGAATAATTGTAACCCCTCCCATATTTCGATCAAAAATATGAGAACTGTAGTTTTGAAAATAGATTAATTGAAATGACAAAACATAAAATTTGCAAGAGCAGCATAGAATTTGAAACAACTGAGAAACAAACTTTCCTCTTAAATGTACATCAATAAAACTTTACGTAAACATCTTTTGGTACATTTGCTTTTCTTTCATAATTAGATTCTCTGTACTTTGTAACTCGCTTACAATAGCTTTATTATTTGCCTCAAATTTTAAGGCTTTCAAAAGATCATTTCTTGCTTCTTGATACTGATGGAGTTTTAGAAAAGCCTGTGCCCTCCTGTACAGGCCTTTAACATCTTTGGGGTCAATATCCAGAGCGGTGGTGCAGTGCTTAATTACAACTTCATAATGCTGATCTTTTAAATTGCCTGCTGCTATGTTCAGATGGCACTGTCTTTGCAAAGTTCTGAGTTGTTTTAGCTGGAAGCTTGAAAGACACTTGGCATCAATGCTATCCAAATAAAACAATGCTTTAGCAAATCGTTGAAGGCTAAATTTCAAGTTGGTGTGATAAATTGAGGTTCCTTGGTTTTTGTGATGTTCAGCTCTCTCCAGCTTCTCATCAGATAAAAGTTCTGAGGGATCGGCAGCTCGGTTGAAACTCTCCAGCAAAATCTTCCACTTGAGTCTGTCAGACTCAGGCTGGAATTTATCTATCTTGTTTCCATCTTTATCAACATTGCATTTAACATAACTCTGTTCTCCTATCTTCATGCTCATAACAATCTTGTCAAGCAATTCTGAAATAACTGTATCGCCTTCTCCAATAATAACTTCACATTCTCTGTCAAGCTTATAGCCACCCAATGTATGTTCTGGTACATTACTGTGATCTTAAGTTTGAATGCAAAAAAATGAATTAACGCTAACAAAATTGTTTTAATTAACAAGTCTAACCGATTAGATTTAGGTGAACAATACAGACTGACCCATCACTAGGTGTTTGATCTCCTGTTCCAGACTTTAATATATGTTTGCTGAATGAATCATCATCGGGGGACCAAGTCTCCAATGAACTAAATGTTCTGCTAATCATTCTGGAAGAAGTTTGATATCTTTATTGCACTAGTAAAAGTGAAACAACTGAGTTCAGATTAAGGTCAATTATTTTTTTTGCAGAAAAGCTTTAAAGCGGCTGAGACTCTAAACACTATTAGTAAACATTGATCTTGTTTTATACTACATAGATAAAATGATGTACTGCAATATAAATTATTCAGAAAAAGTTTAAAGTAGCATAATTTCAACACAAAGCAAATTAAAAATTGCAACTGCTATCTATTCCTCACGTTAACGCTTTTGAACAAATTGAATAAACCAATTCTCCCGCAAAGAAACTCAAACGAATCAATATTAAAAATTCCTTTATTAAACAAAATTTTTTTTATTTGGTTGAGACCCCCTTAATGCTGATAATAATGAAATAACAGTACACCTTGTGATGGGCGGGCTAAGATGCGCAATATGTAAAATTCGATCGGATACTGCTAACATTATATGGTTTCACCCAGCTACTGTGGGGATTATCAGACCATGTCCAGACCAAAATTTTCATATTAGTTGTTATAAAATGAGTAAATCTAACAATTCTTACGATTTATGGATTTTTGATTATGTAAAATCAAAAAGCTCATAAGCAGGGACGTCAGTTGTGGGGGCAGATGTAACATAGGTCCCCATGAGTAGCTTTCGCTCCCTGATTTTTGGTGAGAAGTAAAAAATGGTCATCTGAGCTGGTTGAATGAAGGGTTTGTCATACCCTCTTGGAAAAATATGAAATATTGTTAGAAGGGTTTTTCGTAAAGATAAAAGTATTGTCGAAATCTTCTGTATACCCTACTATCCATGGAATTTTTTGTGCATGTTTTTATTTGTATTGATTCCATCTTCATATCCACATTTATGCCAGTTATAAAAACAATGTACGTATTACGTACAGCAACGCTTGCAATTGCCGTCCGCAAAGCGATTCCAGCGGTTGGTTGCATCGTTCGCAGCCGATATCATCTTTGCTCGAAATGGCATCCACAAATTTTCATCATCAGATGCTTTGTTAAGAGTTTATTGCTTTTGCTTTAAGCTTGGAACAGAAGTAGACAAAGGACTACGCAGAATGATTCTGCTGCAGTTTAACAGGACGTAAAACTAAAGCATGAAACAGCTACAGAAACAATTTGTTATTGCTATGTGGAGATTTCCCTTTTAAATAGCTTCCTCACGTCGAAGCTATATTTGAACCGATTCATTTTCAGTCGTCGTCTTGCATCGAAAGCCTTACCTAATGAGTCTAAAATATCAGGATTTTTATGAGCAGATGTTACACAAAAAGAAGAGATTTATAGGCAGAGGAGACTCAAAGAAGTGCACTGCAATCTGGTGGAAAGGTATGACCATTATTCTTATTTAAATGGCTAATAACACTTGTGCATTAATAACATAACTTTCAAGTGTGTAACATTTTGAAGTGTTCGTCATGGTGGGTGTGGCACTGTTGGTAAGCGGTGTGTGCTGCGTTCTCTACGGATATCTATCCCCCATCAAGTCAAAGGCCATAACTTTCAACCAAGAGGACGGAAATGAATTTCTGAGCAGACTAGCCATTGTTCAGAACAGAGAACTAGATATTTATAAGTTGGTCGGTCTGATTTGCTTCTGTATTGGAGGACTAACCATGGCGGTAGCTTTGATGATTCCAAGTTTTTTATACCGCTACATGGAAGATGAAGACGATGATTTGACATTCGAAGAACATAGTCATTTTGTGAAGGAGTTCAATGCATCTGATGAGTGTCAACACTCTGATTCAAAAATTCCCCTCAATCGTCACTTGTCGGAGGTTCAACCATTGAGGATTGCTGGAGATGATGACATGGATGACGAATTTAGGATGAATTAAATATTATTTGCGTCCTTGACGTCGCCTTCAAATCTCCAAAAAGATTTTCAATTATTCTTCGTGTTCGTTTCTTCTGTTAGAAATAGTTGTTCGAATGCTTTGTGATTTGATTTTTCTAAAGTTGTGCAGCTCTTTACTATTTTGTATTTCTAAGCATAGATGCTGGGATCAAAAATAAAATAGAATAATATTATTGTGCTAATTTCCTACATCACAAGATAAAACCAATTAAAGACAAGGCAAATCTATCATTACCAAAGCATACTCTCTGGATGCTATGCATATGTCATCACACACACTGTTCATATTATTAGTCTTAGTTTCTTCAAGAAATTCCATCTTTATCTTATCTTATTTTATCTGAGTGAAAAAGAGTGAAAAAGAGTGTGTCAGAGCCACCTCATTCCTTTCATTTTATTTTGGCAACTTGGAAATCTCTGCTAGTTTTCATAATGCGCTTAAGATGATCGTCAAGAAATGAGGCATCCTTCCCTTCCCTTCAGGGACTTCAGGACTACTGCAACAGATATTTTAATATACGATGATTTGCTATTTCCTGTTATTATTTTTCTGCATGGATAGGAGAAAAAACTAAAACATAGGGTTGGTTCAAAAACCTGGCATAAAAAGACAGAAAGACTGAAGCTCTGACAAGAGGCTAAGAAGGACGAGGATTTACTTTAAAAAATAACTTAAATCTAAGTCTAAGGTCATCTCAAGTGTGTTGCACAAAGTGACAATCGAGAGTGGAAAAAGTTAAAATGTCGAGTTGTAATGCCGTGAAGTACCAACTCCAATTTGTGCACTTCTAAGTTAGATAACTGTTCCCAATTAGGTCAGGCTTTTCTGTGCTCACTAAATGTGGAGCCGTATCACTTTCACGTATCAATGTAACAGACTTCTCACATTTAACGTCCCCGACTCGATTGTGGCGCAACACCCATTCGTCATTCGTCATTGGTTCCTCCTTCATCCAAAATACATACAAATCAAATCTACAAATACAAGGTTTAACTGAAAAGCAAATACATTATCATGAAAGGTAAAAACAAATTTATGAAACGTTTTGTGAGGTTTTGTTAGAATACTTATGAATAATGCCGACATCCGACAATCAATTTAATTTAAAGGCAATTATGAATGTAGGCATCAGGGAAAACGATAAAAGCATATGTGAGAGGAGGAAGCACCACTGGAGTTTCTGGCTTTAGCATTTCTGGTATCAAATCTGGCATCGTATAATCATTTATCAGCTCCAATCTTCTGCCATTTAATTTGCTCCATCTAAAAAAGATGCGAACTTAAAATTTTAAATGTAAGGTTCAAGTTTTTAAGCTCTTGCAACTTCTATACCAAAACAATGTTTGATCGCTCAAATTAAATTTCTAGCATGACTGATTTTTCAAACATTAAAATTTACACTTTTCTTGTAAATAAGACGTAGGCCCCTCGCTACATTTGACTAATCAATAGTCATTAAATACAGTGCGTTGCATAAATTTGGCCCAGTTTTTGACTTTAACTTTTTATGTACAGAATTTTCAAAGGCCATTTCATTTACAATTTCATTCGATTTACATACTTATCAATTTTATGTAACTCAGACAAATATTTCGTGCGAATTCCGAGAAAAACTGGAAATACCCAAAATTACGTGTAGGAACAAGAAACACTAGGGAGCACAAATTTAAAAAGGTTATTAAATAATAATTCCGCTCGTAGATTTATTAAATAACCATTTATTTACTTTATAAACTATGGAAAATGGACAAAATTTGAGTACAAGACCCTTTTGGTCTGGAATTGTATGTTATATAATTTATTTAATGTATCAATTCCAAATATTATCATGTTGTTGTAATCCTGGCGAAAGCGTTAGTTAATGTTCGTAATTAAATTTATATTGCTACATTTAACCGTCATATTTAGAATCTTCTGTAATGCAGCTCTGCAGAACTAAATTAAGTTTATAGCATTCCCACGATCCTGCAGGATAACCGCAGGATTTTTTGTAATTTGAGGGGTGTTAACCAACAGTCAGGTTTATCTGCCCTGTCTGGTCATGAGATTACCTTTTTATACTTATCCACCTATTACGAAATTTACACATTACTTGGTTGCTTGTAAGTGTATAACCCCCTCCCCCGTGGGGGGTGTGCAGCTACTGCAATATGAAATCCTCAAATAACATACGTTTACCAGCCATTTTCTTAAGTTAATGATGACGCTATTTAAATCAATGTCGTACACCTAGCATAGTTCAATAATATTTCTCATTGAGCATGATGATTAAATAAAAGAATACATTGAAATAATAAAATACATTTGGGTGATTATTTATTAAATATCTGTAGGCAAAAGAAAAAAATGCGTGTATTAGTGCATGTCATAGTCGTCTGCGCGTTTTACAAATTATTTTTTACACAAATCTTACAAAAACTGCCCGATATATTCGTCTGCGTGTTGTAATCGTTTGCATGTTATACACGTGGAAATATGAAACATGTTGTGTTATTACAGGAAGTTATCACGAAGTCACATCCCTTAAAATATTTTTTTATTTTTAAAATCACTGAAATTCTCAGATCAGTCGAACAATCTCGACATTTTAAATGAAGTAGTCAAAGTATTCTCTTTGTTGTTTGGTTTTTACATAAATGATATCGATCCAAGATTTCACTCCAACCAGAGTGATCAATGCAACATTTAATGTGAGGGCTCACATCCTTACATCAGCACATCAGTAAATCAGGAGTGACTTGCAGGTATTCTTCTCATTCAGATCATTAACATTAGTCTCATATCTGATTCAGTGCCTTCTGAATATTTTTTTTTGCATATTATTTGTGCAATGTATGTAGTACAGTGTATACATTACAGATATTTCCTACAGTTCCTAAAATGTCGCTTTGCTTTTGTTTTTTTTTTATAAAAGATGCAAGTTTACTTTGATAGCATAGGCACTTCTTTGGATCTGGCATAGTGAATATCATCGCCACTGTCATCCGGTTCAACCAGGTACAAATGGATGGACTCATTCTTCAGGGCCCCTTCAAAAAGGAGTGAAACAGAGTTGTTTGGGTCAACATTCAAGGCAAACACAGTCAATGAGCCTGAATCATATTGTTGGCTAAAGTGAAGTGAAAACAACAAAGTTGATCTTAAATTTAGTAACCCATTTAAATGTGTTTCAAAGCAAAAACCTGGTTTTTGTGCAATGTGAATAAACCCTAGTTTTCAAGTCTCCGTCATAATGCACTTGAAAAACTTTCTGGCCAACCAGTTTTTTGTGTAACCATGACAACCAAAAATCCTAAGATATAAAAACATCTTATATTACCTTGATACGTTACAATTTTGCAGATCTAGGATTAACAATTAATTAGAAAGGAATTAACATCTGGTCAAATGTTTTAAAAGAAGTTGAAAAGTAAATCACATAGGCATATAATTAAGTTTTAGACCTGGATTGCATCACGGGTTTAAAGGCCTTGTTATCCTAATAATTAGATAATAAATACTCAGAACTTATGGTCTTACAGGATTAGGACTCATGTCAATATCCAGGAGCGGGTAGCTGTGACCATATAAGGTTTGTCTAGCTACAACTTTTATGCCTCTTTTTGCACTTAACCCTAATTTTTCCATCCACCTGAATAATTTAACATTAGTTACATAAACGATAAGTAAAATAATATCAACCTGATGAAAAATAAAGAATTTTTAGTATAGATAAAATAGCTTGGTGAAATGTGATGGAGTTAGCACTACAAAAGTTATGTACTTCAATTAATTCAATAAACTCACAGAAAACCGGATACAAATCGATCAGACACATTTGGAGTGCCACCATTCCATCCATCGCTTGTTTCTCCGATCCATTTGGGCAATGAAGGATGTGTCGTGTGGCTCTGGGAATCCTCTATCATGTCTATGACGTCATCCAGATTTTTGAATAGCATTGGATCCAAATATGTTTCGTAAGTGGCTTTGTCTCCTCTCAAGTAATAGCTAAATATAAATGTTTTAGCCACTCATGATTCAATGTGCCAAGCACAAAATTGTGCAATTACTCACTGGTGAAAGGAGAGTGCCTTTATAATATCTCCAGAATAGTTTGAGAGACTGTCAAATATCAAACAAGTTATGCATGCACTTCAGACTTCGTCTTAATTAAAAATTAACGCTGAAAATGTTTTTACGCTTCTAGGTAAACCAGTCCATTTCGATTGACCGTGATAATGTCCGGACCAGAAATGACACTGCTATTCATTAATGGATATTGTCTAATAAGATTATGAAGGATTCTGAAATCCTTGGCGATTTGTTCAGGAGTGGTCACTCCATTTGCCCAATAACTTGGTTCTGGTTTTAAAACAAAAATCACAAAAATTTTAAATTTAAATCAGACCCAAAAAAAGTAAAATAAATTGCGCCCCAACCATTTCCAAGCTGCCAGTCGATGTTAGCTCCATAACCATTCTGAGACAGGAACTCCATCAAGAGTATAGCATTGGATGGATCCCATTTTTTTCCAAAACGAAGTTGAAGGTTTAAATCAAAAATGAGCCGACTTCCAGTGGACTTTGTTAATTCAACCAAATTGATAACATCTTCCTCTAGTTATGAAAATGTTATTTTACTTTTGTTCACCCTAAACAATCTGGTTTCGCTTATTAGTTTTTTTTTCAAAAAAATAAAAATAAAAAATAAATGTATGTTTCGACTAAGTTTGCCACTTCAACGATATTTCTCAGTCATTCAAAAGTAGAATCTAAAACTTAGATATATGAAATAATCTTAAAGCAAAGGTGCACATCATATTATGGCAGAACGCTTCGCAGCATAATCGTATTAACTTACTGGTCATGTAAACCAATTCGTCGGATACTTGAGAGCCATTGAGCAAATTGTATGGTATATCAAAGAAGAGGTAGTCTGCAGGATAGCCTCCAACTCTAAAGTATGCTGGAGACAAGGAGTTTAACAGTGTGTGAAGCTTCGCGGAACTAAAAATAAATAAATATCTGAAGACAGGTACAAATGTAGATTTAACTTTATAGTAGATTAATATTGACCTGAAATTGAACTTCAGCCAACGAATGTTTGGATCGAACATGTCAGAATCCACGCAATAGCTCAGAAAACGAGGATCGACTTCGTTGACGACGACATCAGCGTTCACTTCCACAAAAACATATTTTCCAGGAGCAAATTTCAAATTGCCTCTTGCCATACCAGCTAGCGCCAAAATAATATTGAAAGCAAGCCCTAGAAATGTTAAAATCTGTGTATATTGACTTCAACTATAGAGAGCAGCTGAGATGTTTGAGTCTACTTACAGAGCTCCATCCCGACGAATTTTGAGATTTGCATATTATCTGAAACTTATAAACTTTCAAAAACATGTGACAAACGTTTGAATATGATTAATTCAACACGCAGTCACCTGCCGGCTGCAATCAATAAATGTTGTAGCGGCACAAACAAAGATCCGCGCGAACAGCCGCAAGACAATAGCGAAAAGTCTTATGACTGTCAAAATAATTGGGTTTCCTCCAATTATTCAACACCCAAACAGAAATCGCTTCCTTAATTACATTCGCCTTGACTCAAAACATTGTCATCTTGTGATTTGGAACCTCATTTCAGTCGTTTTTTGGGGGCACATCTATGCTCAACCTTCCCAAAATGTATTAAATTTTTAAAATAATGTTCATTCGACTTGATTACCAACTGTGTAATAAAATGTTAACATGCTCAGCATGAGCTCCTGGGCGGATGAAATAAAATTACAATATATAAGTATTTTATAGATAAAATTTATGAACAATATGCTACAAATAAATTTAATTGGGGGTAGATTGAAACAGTATTGAAAATTGTTGTTTATTTAAATGTTAATAATTTACTTTATATTTACTTTTTATTTTAACGATGACCATATTTTGATATAATTTTTAATTTTTGAAGATGTTCGATTAGGTTTAATTAAACACATTTAATTGCAATAAAAATGAAAAACATTAAATTTTAAATTTGAGAATATGCATTTCAAGCCTTCAAATTATAGCCAGAAAATTAAAATGGGTTTCTAATTTAATGTTGTCTGCTTGCTGACTCGCTTAGTTCCACTTGCATTTAATTGGCTAGGCATTTTTTGTTGTTATACATGTATCACTTAGTGGAAGTAGCTATGATTTTGCATTAAAATTTGTGGTTCTGGTCAAGCTCGTGGCTTCTGATATTCGTAAAGAGTGTACTGGATTTCGCAAAATAAAACAGGTAGTCAATCTTCACCAGCGATAGAGTTAGCGGACCGTTGATGAACGACGGTGAAGTTGGCAATATGCTGGCAAGAAATTTGACCGTTAATAACTTCGGAACGGATCGAGATAGAGTCGAAATTTTTTTGTATCTGAAAGATATTGACAAGCTAAATATAGTGTTTGTAATAAAAAGTCTGTGTGTTAAGAGAAAAATTTGTAATCGTTGTCCAAAGTTTCATCCTCTTTTAAATAGAAATTGATAAGGAGTGTCCTAATTTAGAAAACATATTATAAATCTACATTGAAATACCTTTCTAAAAATATACCATTTCGCTATTCTACAATCGGTAGAAGCGCCTCAAAAATCAGTCCATAAACTACCTACTTCTTG
>MPNW01000035.1:191529-202660 GCA_011800805.1 Hirudo medicinalis
GTCACACATTTATTTATATATTCTGAAAGTACACTCAAAGGCCTTTCAGAAAATCCATGATAAAGTTATTTCACATCGGTACCACATGATGAGTTACTCTACTATAACTACACCTTAGCTTCACAACGCGAAAGGACAACACATGTTCGGATTGTTTTTTTGTAAATAAGCTCAATTCTAATGGTTTTTAGAACTTTTTTTTCCACAAGACGTTTTATTAACATGTTTTTTAATTACTCCAGCTTGAAGCTTTTAATTCTGAAAAATTGCTGGTGCCTAATATGCATGCGATGTTGCTATCTACTGTTGCATTTAGCCCAGGTCGCCCTTACTTACGTCCATGTTTAAATAATCATTTATCGTGTTAGTTTTTTTGTATTAGATAAATTATATATATGTAACAATTGGAATGTTAAAGATGATATAATTGACGAAACAAAGCAAAAACCATGACTGCTACTTTTTAAATTATTTTGCTTGTTTCTAGTATCTGATTTTACCGTTATGTTTTTAGTTATTTAAAATTATTGAAATTAATTTGATTCAATCGGAAAGTTAACTAAACTTAATTGAAGATACGTTATCTTCTATTCGTATTTATATGTGATTCAGTCTGTGCTGGCTTTCGATATAGTATAGGTGGTGTTATTTACGTCCTGTCGTAGTTACCTTGTACAATAGAAAAAATAGGAGATGAGTATTTTAGCGCAAATGTTTGGTAAGAAAGGAGCTAAGGCACCCTCACCTCAAGAGGCTATTCAACGTCTGAGAGAAACTGAAGAAATGCTTCAAAAAAAAGTCCGACTTTCTTGAGAAAAAGATTGAGCAGGAAATATCAACAGCCAGAAAACACGGAACTAAAAACAAAAGAGGTGATCATTTTTATAGATTTGGAAATAGTTTACATAGTTCGTTAAATCAGTTATCCAATTTATCAGTTCCATACTCATAGTCAGTATGCATGTATTGCTATAAAAGCTTCAACAAAAGACAATTATAAAACACAAAATTCAGAACCACACTTACCAAAAAATGACAAAACAAGTCTGACATATTATCTTATTATAAAATCATTACCTTAACTTGCTCATCCTATTTTTAGTTTTCATTAATTTCCACAAGTTTAATGCAATGAGCTGATCTTTTGAGTGCCTTAAGTATCTGAATAGGATGTGAAGGCACTCCCTGTAGGCTGGGTTGTGAACACATAGAACGCATGTTGCGATTACAGCCACATGCAGGAATGCAACCCTTTTGGCCAACCTGCATGCCAAAATATTTGCTATTTTGCCACCATCATTAAGTAGCAACACATGTTTTAAATGTCAGTGTTGTGCAATATAAATATGAAAGATTAAGAATTAAGCATTGTACATCAACTTCCTTCATGGAAGTCTTCACAAATTTAGTCACATGGTTGAATCTGAACATTAGCAGTATGGATGAGTAAAATCTAGGCTGATTTAAAACAAATTATTTTATAGAAAATATTTTATTATGATGTCCCAGTCTGGAGCACTCTGATCTAAGTGCCTCTTGCTTGGAGTTTACATTTCCAATCATTATTCATTTTCCATCTCTAATCCCTCACATTAATTGAATAACTATTAATATGCTTCATTTCTTAATGCAGTGTCATATTGTATGTTGATCATGCAAATTTTGTTCTGATTTGTATATAATTGTTAAAATTTGTAGCTGCCATACAAGCATTAAAAAGGAAGAAGAGATATGAAAAGCAGTTGCAACAAATTGATGGCACCTTGTCCACCATTGAATTTCAACGTGAAGCACTTGAGAATGCATCGACCAATACTGAAGTTCTTCGAGTTATGGGTGATGCTGCCAAAGCATTGAAATCTGCCCATAGCCACATGTTTGTAGAAACTCACTACTTGTTCTAAAGAATTTGTTATAAATGTTTGAATGAAAGCTCATTTGGTTAGATTCCTGCATGTGACACTAAATGAAAAGTTACATGTGTTGTACTCCCAGCTTAACTTGTTTCATTGGCTAAGCACCTCTTATGCTTAAGTACTAGATGCTATTAAAAAATATTCATTAAATATTTGGTTCATTGAAATAGTCCTAACCTTGATGTTTCCTAATGGTAATAAGACTGAATTTGTATAAACATTTGTTCCAGGAATGTTGATGATGTGCACAACTTGATGGATGATGTTGCTGAACAACAGGAAATTGCCAATGAAATTTCAAATGCTATCTCAAATCCTGTTGGATTTGGTCAGGATGTTGATGAGGTCTGAAATGATCGTTTTATCATTTAATGTATCATAACTTGACTCAGTGTTGGTCAGCATGATTCAAATTTTACATCAACCCTTTGCATCAAGGATGATCTTTTGGCTGAGTTGGAGGAGCTTGAACAAGAAGCCCTTGATGAAGAGCTCATTAAAGTTGGACCCACCATCGACTCATTACCTGCTGTGCCTAGCCAGCCTCTCAATCCTCAGAAAGGTAAAATTATTATTATTTAACTTTTTAGTTTTTGACTTTTGTTATTTCCTTTTACAGCCAAGACTCCAGCGGCCCCTGTTGCTGATGATGACGCAGACATGAAGGAGCTGGAGATGTGGGCATCATGAGTGTGACTATCATTTTATCAAAAGCTCAGTGAACATAAGCTTAATATTATGTGGTTCCTTAATTTTTCTGGATTAAAGCATTGATTTGTTTCATGATAACTATGTAAACACAGGCTTCTTTTTTAACTGCTACATGAAATATCATTTGCTAAGAATAACATCAAATGATTTTTAATCAGTCATTGCAGAAATTACTGTATGGCCGAAATACAAAACTAATTGGATGTGATTTGACTTGCATCAGGAACATCTAACATTAAGTTGATATATTCTCTGTCAGAAGGAATGGCTTATAATTTAATTTGTTGAATCGCGCTAAATGTCTTTCACGGTTTGGATATGGCTAAGAATTCGGTTAATGCTTAATTTCGGGAGGTAAGCGACAGGCAAATTTCACTTAGGCACTTATTTTTAAGCTTTAATGGGCTATTGTGTCCAGCGGTTAATGTGAAATGGAGCAGTTTCGCGAGGTATGCAATGTTTCGAGAAACAAAACCCGTGGGGGCGATTGCTATTTTGTTGTTTTTTTCATGTTAAGATTCTCTTTTAAGATCCCACAATTTAATATTTATTAATTGTTCATTATTTAGTTAAGTAGCCAATCGCTTTCTCGAGTTCCATATAAAAAAATGTCAGTTTTTTTTAATCATCCTACAAAATTTAAATCATTTTATTAACCTAAACAAACATATCCAGGGTAGATCTTAAGTAAAGACTATTAAAACGTTTTTTTTTAACAAGTGCCTATTCCCATATAAATTTTGTCGAGAATGGGCGCCAATCAAAAGACGCCCTACTATTCTGACGAAATGAATTTTTATTGTTTAGTTGATTAATCGGATTACTATTTTTAAAATTACTGCTTTCTGAATTGTTATGCTCTTTGTATTATAGTTCGACTAACTGATGTAAGTCGACACTATTTTTTAGGGACCTATCAATAAATTTATAGCAATAGCTAAAATAGTGCTCCTAAACAGATATTTGAACTACTAAAACAAATTTTTGAAATGACCCATGAATCAATGAACGAATGTTACTGCTAAAATTAATTAAGGGCTATGTGGTGTTCAAATGACCAAAAAATGACCTTAAAAGTGATAATGGGTCATGGTCGCATTCTACAAGGCAATGGAAAGGATAGTTGTTTACAACTTTTGAACTTAGCCAATGAAAACTTTCCCTTTCCTGTGTAACAGAATTATGTTTACGATCTATTTTTAGTGTCTAATTAAAAACCTGGAACTCTTTCAATTAACATAATCTAAGCAAAACACCACCCAGTTGCCTAACCTAGCTCGTTTAGCGTCAACAAAAAAGGTACCGGCATTTTGTTGTTTACCAACAGCTGATCTGGCTAAAAAAGTAATATTCGATAAAGCGTCTAATCTAACAGTTATTACTTTGAAAAACTGCAACAACCGAGTTGTTATGTTTGGTAGTCGTCGACCAGGGAAGCGATCTATCGTTGGTACCAAAGTATGCGCATTATTTGAAGATGGCTTTTACCGGCCGGGCGTTATACAGAGCGTACACCTTTCTTCTAATTTGTCTTCGACCCAAAACTACTCCGTAATATTTGATGAGGGAAGTATGGGTATTTTTAAAGATTTTCAGCTTGTTGGACCAGGTTTTCAAGGTCTAAATAAGAGCTGTATAAAAGTTGGACAAACGGTTTATATTACGTACAATAATCGTGAAGTTAAAGGTCGCATAATTGGGAATAAAGATGCTGAGCTGAATGGATGTTCATCATTAAAACATTGGCTTGTTGGAATTGGCGAAGAAAATGAAAGTGTAGTGAGAGTGAAATTGGATGACATCAGACTTCTAGAGAGCAGGAAATCTGCCAGACTGAGTGATCAAGATACTGACTATGTGAAACTGGCTGACATACCAACAGGGGAAGGCAAAAAGAGGACAAGTTTTATTGATGTGCCAAACTTTGCAATCAAGCACTGGTATCATATATTTTAAACTTCATGTTTTTTTTATTACCTTTGTTTATTGCAAATGACAACCTTTATTTCTTTAAAAGCAAATCATTTCACATGAAAAGAGAGGATGGAAATGTCTCAAGAGATATTGAAATGGAGGTGATGGATGAAAATATGGCCGCAATGGTTCTTACAAGTTTATCATGCAGCCCAGTTTCTCCCCAGCCTATAAACTTTTCTAATGAAATTGGTAAGTAATTAAGTAATGTTGATATGATCTAACTTAATATTTTAAAATGAATGCTTATCTGCAGCATGCCCAAATTTGGACAATTGTGCAATTACCAACAGTGGATGTGTTGCTTCATGCAGTGGTAGTTCATCCCCCATTGATTCTCATCTTTCTCAGAGTGCACCTTCTACCATATTTACTTTTTCTCATGATGAAAATCACTTTTCTCAACTTGGGGTTATACTTTGAGTTGATTAATAATTTTTTGTATATCACAAGCTTCATGTATTTAATTAAACATTCCATTAACACTTTTTTTTAGTTTTCTAAAAGGACCGTTTATCAGTGCACTTGGCCTGGCTGCAAACAAATTTACAACACTTGCCCAGGCATTGAAAAACACATCAGAATAGAGCACTTAGGGTTATTAGCTATTAGAAAATTCAAATTTAATTTTGCAAACAATGCTTAAATATTTGATTTTCCAGACCTAAAAATGCATCTGATCATGAAGAAGAATTTTATTACAGTGAAATAGAAGTGGTGCTGGATTCTCATCACAATGACATGCCATTATCTCCAACACTGAATCACACATTTTTCAACCCCAATTCAGATCACAACTACCAGAGAAGAGTACTAACATTTTGTACATAACAACAGGCATTATATAATGGCAGCACCACTGTTGTTTTGTAGGACTCAAACAATGTGCCAATACTGATCCCTGAAAGCATCCAAGGATCAACAAAGGAGCTCTCATTATCAAAGTCTTTGCCATGCAAATGCCAGATCAGGTAATTTATTGATCGAAAACGTTCCCATCCAACCAAAATAGTTATAAAAATTTTTAGTTCTCGATTTAACTCTAGCACATAGGAAATGTTTGAATAATTCTTTGCTTGAGATCTTTACAACATAAGTTGGTTTGCAAGTTCTTATTAAGACTACTTATAAACCAATTTCCTATAATTTGCTTATGTAACAATGATTACTTTTCTATTTTAACTTTGTCGCCAACAGGGATTCTCCTTTAATGAGCAGCCAAATCTAGGAGCAACAATTGCAAATGGATCGACAAAGACTTTAGTTCAAAAGAAACCAAGAGCTGAAGTTAAAAAGTGCAGAAAGGTTTATGGCCTTGAGAATAGGGCTAGTTGGTGCACACAATGCAAGTGGAAAAAGGCATGCACAAGGTTTCAAGAAAGGCCTTTTGACATTGTCAGCTAGTGTACAGAGTCGTGAAGTTTTGCTCATCATGGACAAAGAATCATCTTTCCAGCTCAGTTTAAATGTTTTATTTATGTTACATTCATCACAGAGACTAAGATATGAAGTCAACTTCGAATCGGCCTTGACTCAGGTAATAATAACAAATAGTCCATGACTGAATGCAACTTATCCACTGGCACAAATGCAGTTTTTGCTTTCAGTTTTAATTCTTGGTTATAACAAAATTGTTTTATGAATGAAACTTTGAATTGTAAATAGTAAGATATTTTAACCTGCATCATTTAATCATGCCTTTGGATTGTTTTAAAGTTTTCAATTCTTATCAAGATTTGTTGAAATATGTGAAGCATTAGTATATTTCTGTTACACAACTCAAACAATCCATATATTTACATTTGAATGGCCTGCCACATTATGCTTTTCCTTTGTGAGGAACTCTATGCTTAATGGTTTTTAGTCAGTTATTACTGATATATAGCTTGATTTTGAATGTAGAACAGTTAAAGTTTTATGCATGTCTGTAAGAGCAATTGGATTTTCAAACTATTCTCTATCATTTATGATATCAAGCCTAATAAAAAAACTAAGCATACCATATTCAAGGTCATGTTTATGTAGCACCAATTAAAGCATGAAAAAATTTATTGGAGAACTACCAGGAAATAACAAGTTAAATAAAACCTCAGAAATGTTGGTGCAATATTTTATATTAATGCTGGTGGGAGAGTTATACCACAAGGACCTTGAAAGTAGTACCTAGAAATATTAATTAACCCTAATTATAGATAAAATTAGGAATAGTAATTTTAAAAATAACTTGAAGTTTCCTGTAGCTGGCGTTTCTTCAGTGTTGAATTCAGCGACTGGAACTCCCTTTGAGGCCAATTCAGGAGCAAACATGGCTGCCGGATAAACAACCGAAGATGTTCCAACCTTTCAGACGAAGTGTTTGAAATAGAATTTTAGGCTAAGTAGCCCTTGATCATTTGTAAAATTCATACATTTCATGCTTATCTAGAAATATCTCTAGAAACATTACTAAGATTATTTATATATCCAGTCAGAATTTGCTTACAACCAAGCAGAGATCGCATTTTCCAAGTTCACTGTAAGCATGCTCCAAGACCAGGGGATCAAGTGTCTCACCAAACCAAATCACATCAGGTCTTAACAAGCCTCCACAACCTGTCTGGGTGCATCTAAATCACAAATTTTTATGTTTGTACACATGCAAAAGACATGGTACCAAGTACTGAGGTCCATACAAAATGCATTCACTAGTTTTCAAAGTCATCTTATACAAAATACCCAAACCATCTCCTTTACCAATACCAGGACAAGCCTCTCTTTGCTCTTCTGTCATCCTGGTCCTGAGATCCCAGTGTCATATTTGGTGACTATGTAAAATGTGGAATGCCCTCCCCACTTACATTCAAAACTGCCATACCTGAGCCCTTTGGTTCTTGGCTAAAGACCATCTTCCAGAATGTTATTCATAGTGAAATTGTTAGTGCTTTTCATTAACTTTGACTATTTTATTATCTTACTTACTAGGTTCTATTTATATATTGTGCCTTCAAGTGTCAGTTTGCTGGACAAATATAGTGTCCTCACATCAAAATGTATGTCACTCAAAAAATACACTAAATGTAAATGTAATTTCAAAACAAAATTTTACCTGGGCAATTGTTCATTAGGGATCTTAGCATCTTTAGCATTTGGATCAGGAGCCCTGAAAATAAGGTAACCACTTTAATAATTCGCTGACAAAATTATGCTATAAAAGTCACCCCTTCCCAGCAAGAGCCTCACATATAGGATTGTTTCTATTAGCTGTAGAAACACCACAGCTAGTGCACCTAACTCGAAATAAACTTCCTGTAAAGTAAGTCATTACATTTAATGTAGTTATGCATATGGAGTAAGCAGACAGCTTTGCTTTAGAGTTGCAGTTATAATTTTTGTCAAATTTTGATTGGTAAAACTATGCTCCCAGGACATGCTCAAAACCCCTTCGAGCCATCTTTAACAATGAAAACACTCACTTGCTCTTTTCTTGTAAATTAAGGTTATTCTTAAGTATTTGCAGTCTAATAACATTATGCATAAAGAGCCTTTATAATGTAAACCCATAAATGTATGCATCAGCTTGATGTCATAACAAAAACCTTAACCATGCAGTTCAATAATATTTTTAGATCCAGCAGCTCGATGTAGTTCATCAATATTTTGAGTCACAACTACCATTCTTTTGCCCTCTTCTTCAAATCTTTTTTCACATTCAGCTATAGCATAATGTGCCTGATGATTCAATAAAATGGCTTTAATTTACATTTGTTTTATTAACAAAATTAAAGACTTAAATCTCACAGCATTAGGTTTTTTAGATAGCATCACTTCTCTCCTATATTGGTAGAATTCCCAAACTAGAGATGGATTCCTTGCAAAAGCTTGAGGTGTAGCCAAATCCTTAAAATAAAGCTAGTTTAGAACTAATGACACCTCTTTAGATAAATTAAAAAAGCTGAGACATCATTTCTGAATGACTGTGAAAAGATATTTATAGTTTATAATTATTCTAAAAATGAAAGAAATTAACTGTGGCCTGCCATTTCCTCCAAAATCCACCAGGTCCCCTGAATGTTGGGACACCACTTTCAGCACTTACTCCAGCACCAGTTAAGACTATCACATGCTTGGCTGAGGCTAATTCTTCTTTGAAAGTCGCAAGGTTTGACGAAGTTCTCTTGATCATCTAACGAAGATGTTAATGTAAATCTCGCAAAAGGACACATGGTTCTCTTCATGAAGATGTTGACCTACTCTGGTTTGGCTTTGGTAATACGACGTCGATAAACAGGTCCAACCAAGTGAGCCAACCTTAATTCTATAAGCATTTGCGATGCGCAGTGCAACACCTCTGAACAAGCTCATCTACTTCGCAATTGTAGGTAAAACCGCCGAATCTGCCGTTATTAATATTCATAACAAAATAAACTCTGCCCACCAAATGATTAAAAGCAATTTTTGTTAGTTCATAAGTAAATATATGAATAAAACAAATGAAACATGATCTAAACAACAGTGCTTATATCTGTAATTCGGATGGCCCTTGAAAAGACTATTTGGAGGCCTTAAAAAGACTGATTCAGACTGGATAATAACGATAACGATACAGAGTTTGATTAGAGTGGCATACGTTCAACAGAACTTCAAGACCACTAATGTAGGGGGAAGCTTTCTCTGAAGAGGAAGGTTTTTGATCCGGCTGGATTAGTGTTGGTAATCGAGGGGGAGTCTATTCCAGATCTGACAACCAACAACATCTATAGACCTGCCATCCAGTGTCGCACGTCGGGTATATGATTTGAGGAGGGAGCCCCTGGTTGATGATCTGAGCCCGTGCCTAGCAGGAATATGTGCAGTGCGAGTGAAAGTCAGGTGTGACGGTGCATGACCCAGGAGAGACTTGAAAAGCATTAGGCTTAACTTAAACTCCCGGATGAGTTCCAACGCATGAGTGCCTGTCTCCAAGCACCCTACGCCAAAGAAAATCATCCAGGTAAGAAGAAATAAGCTCATCTGAAGTACCTCGCATTCTTAATTATTTCAATTTACTTCCTTTTCATAGGCGAAAGTTGTTCTTTCGGTAAAAATTCTTTAAAGTCCCACGTGGGACATATTGCGCAGAGGCTGTGCGTCTGCTCAGAGTTTCTGATGAGACTTTCTGCATTTTTAATGGCTACTTTGATGATGGCCTCTTGCCGGCATCAGCAATATCTCTACATGAAAGTAAATTAATGGTAAGTTGACGCTTGATGTAAGGTCACTACTTTTTTCATCCTGTTTTAATTCAAATGGCGTGCTATAAGTTTTTGGTTCTTTATTGTGTTAGTATAGCTCTAAGGGTAATGAAACGTATTGCAAAATAATTCACGTTCAACATTTCAATCAGAAAATTAAAGTGATGGTTCACTATTGTAATGTGATATGGATGAAGTGGTGCTTCGGACTCACTCGCATACATGGCTGGTGAGATTGCCTTTATTCACTTTAGCTGTAACTGTGATTCTCCCATACCTCAAGAAAGAGGATAGACAGCTAGAATTGGTAAAACATAACGATAACGATAAAGAATTTGATTAGATTGGCGTATTTTCATAAAAGCACATGACGAGAAAACATATGGTTGATTATGTTGGACTTTATGTAAGTCAGTAATTATTCTAGACGAAACAAAGTTTAACATCCATGATCATGATGGGTGCCACTATTACTGGCATCATTTATAGATGGATTAAGAGGTTTATTGCAGCAGAACATTCGGAGAGGTTCCGTGATGGTATGGAGAGGATTTTCAGCATGAGGTCAGACAGACTTAACTTTTCTGAGAGTAAACAGTGCTCCAAAGACTACACCAAGTCCATCTTCAGCATTCTCACTCCCTTTGCTAAGATTGACCATGAATATGACTTTGATTTCCATCAAGATACACCTCAAAGGAGATGATGGCATTTTTTAGGATGAATAAATGAGTATCATGGAATTGGCAGAGTATTCTGAGGACTTAAATCCTATAGATAAAGTTTTGGGGACTCTGATAAGATAGGTATACTACAATGGAAAGCAATATTTAACTGTTAAGTCGAAAGAGGCGATAATTGAGGTCTGGAAAATCTTGCGAAAAGAATACCTGGAACAATTGGTGGCATTAACTAAGTCAAGATGCATTTATATAATAGAAAAGAATGGACAGAGGACATAATAATGACACTTTATTTGGATTAATGACATGATTTTAAACCCTTATTATTGTCTTACATTACAGGAAACTTAAAGATACGACGAATGCGAAAAACGCATATGTGCGTTTCTTAATACTCCGCCTTGGAGCTCCGACAGGGATCCTCAGAGGAGGTTCCCCGTCTTCAAACGTTTCGGCCCTTTGAATCTCCTGACGTTTTCGGGGGGGCGGGCCGCATCCGGTGATCAGCCTGATGTCCCTGTCGGTTTTTCTTTATCCTTCGGAACCCAACGCTTACCGCCGGCTATGAGAGGCTCTCTTTGGCCTTCTTATGCCGGTCACTGCTGCCTGGACTGGAGCGACTTCCGAAAGCTCTCAA
>MPNW01000035.1:203301-262154 GCA_011800805.1 Hirudo medicinalis
CAGGTGGTTCCATCCAACTGCATGACGGTCCGTCTGGGTAGGACCTCTCACTTCTTCGAACGTCAGCTCGGCTACTGATTCGTCGATCTCATTCTGCGCTCGGAATTTCCTTCCAGATCTGAGTAGTTGCTTGACTTCGCGGATCCTGCTGTCCGCGGAGTTATTGAGCATCCACTGTGTTCTTATCTTGGAGAGTTTGTACTCTTCCACGATTATAACGCGTATTTCTTGAATGTATCATCATCATATCACACAAACATTTCCGAAGTTGATAAACTTTCTCTATCAAATAACATATCGAAATTTGGGTTTGAATAAATAATCCAGTCAAAAGTTACAAGCAGAGACAATAGTTGATAATTTTGATAGATTAGGTCGTCTTGCATTTTTATAAAACTGCAAGTTTGATAAATTTGAATATAAAAGACCTGAACAATTTTATAATTATTATTTTTAATTTTTAAAGATTCAAAAATAAACAGTATGCAAAATGGCTTTAAAATATCAGCCGGTTTATATTTGCATCAGCAAGCGGTTTAGGGATTGACCCTAAGGGGTCTAGGTTCCAGAGTGCGCCCCCCCCCCGCCAAAGTATTCTAGATCCGTCCCTGACCACTCTATGCCATTAAGCAGAAAAACACTTAATTTTATCCGTTATCAGATTCTGTCTCAGCTATTGATGTTGATAAATAAAATATAAACGTGTCTGCAGTATTACAGTGATCGAAATTGCAAATTAATAATAATATTAATCGGCCAAAAAAGTAAAATCATTCATGGATATCCCCTTAATCTTGGTATGGCGCATCAAAATCATTAACAGGACCTCTTGTTACCCATCATCGAGATGAACCTGGGATGCATGTTCAGATTTTTTTCATTACGTCAAGGCCAAATTGAAATAATCTAACTTATTCAATATAGTTGTCTAGCAGAGACATTTTGTATCTATTATTTTATTGAACTTTTAAAAATTATATCGTCATTTTTTGTTGTTGTCTACCTATAATCTTTGTGAATTTACATTTTCAATATTTTCGCACGTTTACGATTAATGCGGTTGATTTTCTCATTAAGGGAACATGTCGCTTGATCTAAGTATTTTGTTTAAGGAAGCCATAGACTCGGACGACGCTGAATT
Source organism: Hirudo medicinalis (assembly GCA_011800805.1). Lineage (NCBI taxonomy): Eukaryota > Metazoa > Annelida > Clitellata > Hirudinida > Hirudinidae > Hirudo > Hirudo medicinalis. The sequence continues at coordinate 204,443 of MPNW01000035.1, forward strand.
ACAGGCGCTAGGTAAAGATTTGGCTTCGTCTCTAAGTGAGGCAAAAAGATGCCTTCACAAGTTAAAACTTGGTCGTTGCGTGTCTCTATGTGAAAATATATTAGATATTTTATGGGAGCGTTTAAACACGGGCCACTGGAAAGACGTAGATTTAGTGTGGCGTAAAGGATATAACGCCGTCAGTTACGTAAAGGCTCTGGCCCAGCTGAATATGATCAACAAATTGAAACCGTTTCCATCAAATGATTCTAAATCAGATCATTCCAAAATTGTCAAGGAAGTTATAAAAAGTTGTGACATGGGATTATTAATGGGGTGTCCAGCATCACACGATCCTTTATGCAGATTGGCTTCATATCTCCAGACCATGTTTGCACAAAAATATTTGTTAAACTCAATTGAGCTTTGTGAAGAGCCTCCACACAAGAAAATAAAGTTGGATTGTAATAGCACCAACATTGAAGTTGTGAATCAATTATCACTTGAGTGTTTTATGTAATTATATGGCTTTGTTACATTATTGTAATTAATCAACATTAATTATTATTTTAAATGTTTTAGGACAAATTTTTATAACTGTCAGAAACCTGTAATCATAAAGGGCTGCATGGATCATTGGCCAGCAATGAGCAAATGGGATACTAATTACTTGTTGAAGGTAGCAGGGTGGAGAGTTGTGCCAGTTGAAATTGGTTCCAGATATACAGATGAATCATGGTCACAGAAATTGATGACTGTTGAAGATTTTATTTGCAAGTATGTATCAGAATGTTTTGTTTAAGGTAATTTTCATATCTGATTTATATATAACTTTATAATTTCTAGATACCTTATGAAAAATAGTAAAGAAATTGGATACTTGGCGCAACATCAGCTATTGGACCAAATACCTGAACTCCAAGATGATGTTGTTGTCCCTGATTATTGTGCTATGTCAGAGAATGGTGAAGTTGAAATGAATGCATGGTTTGGACCAGCAAATACAATATCCCCACTTCATCGAGATGAAAAACATAATATTTTTTGCCAGGTAAGTATCCATTATCTTTGTATTTATTATAGCAAAAGAGATTCCTTTTTAATGGAATATACAAACATATATCATTTCATGATCAGATTCGAGGAGAGAAATACATAAGATTGTATGATCCGATTTATACAGACAAGCTTTATGTTCACGAAAATCATTTATTGAAAACAACTAGCCAAGTGGATGTAGAAAATGCTGACTTGGAAAGATTCCCAGAATTTGCGAAGGCACCTTTTACAGATATCACCTTGTCAGCTGGTGATATGTTGTTTATACCTTACATGCATTGGCATTATGTTCGCTCACTCTCAACAAGTTTTTCAGTTAGTTTTTGGTGGAGTGAATGTAAAATATAATCAAACAAATCTTAATCACTTTTGAAAAGTTGAGAATTGGATGGAGCCTATAGTCTTTGTGGAGCTATTTATGTATGTTCCATGTTCAGCTAGTGTCACTGATTCTTTGCATTATTAATTGCCCATATCCTAAGCATCTTTATCTCACCATTAAGTTTGATGAAAATAGGGACTTCATTTGGGGGTGGGGGCAGCAGCTTATTTGTGATTATCCTAAATACATTCATTTATATTGTTGTGACTAGCGACGCCATTTTAGTTATTCTTTGAGGGGCGAAACTTCAAGAAAAAAAGAAGGAAAAATTAAACCTTTCAAAGTTGTGAGAGTAACCAACGACCTTTTTTTTGCTTGTTGGTACCAAAGTTGAGAGGAAACTGGTTTCTGCTCACTCAGATCATCGAATGACTTATGGATTAGAGCAAAAATATACTTTTGCGAAGTCTGGAAACTGAGTGGTAAACTGCAGTTGACCTTCAACTTTTAATTGCATCAAACGTTGAGGCGTTTCAACTTATAATCTGCTGCAGGAGCGAGTATTGGATGTTTAAAAAATTGCCAGACATCTGGTCGATGAAGTAAAAACATAAGAAATATCGCTGCCAGTGGGTTGGCTTTTGACCATCACTTGGCCAACAGTCTCCAAATAACCCCTGAGGGAATTCTATTTTTGAGGCCAGTCTTTTCTCAGGGTTCAATGTCGCTGGTCGATCCTAAAAGCCAAAAACATTCTGAATTAGAAACGTTAAAAAGGGCTATCCTTTGCGTCTTTCAAGGCTTTCCCCTACCGCATCGTTATGTGGAGGACCGACAGTTTCTGGTAAGTTCCCTCAATATGAAATTTTGCTTAATAATATTGTTAAATGGAACATATTCGATTTAATAACAATAATAATAGTTAATTGTCAGAGACAAATTGACTTTAACTTAACTCATCTTAATATTAATTTACGGTGATTTAGGAAGTCTAATACAAGTGAAAAACCGCTCAGAATGTGCTACACGACGCAACAAAAAAATCTATAATGCTTGATTATTTGAAAGAAGCTTTTCAATGATGTCTTGCTGTTAGCCATGTCAAGCAGAAATCAATGAATGACAGCTTGCATCAAGGACAGTAATAAATGCATTCATTTGTATAGCATTTGAATCTTTGGAAACACTGTTGATTCAATTACTTGGATTACTCTAGTAATTCGAATAAATTAACTAAATTAGGGAAGCTAAATTTGTTTTTCGTTTGTTTAGCTCGCCAGATGTTAAATTAAACATTTGCAAAGGTCATTAAAGGCGGCAGATGTTGATCATTGTTTCATTTTCGCGTCACTTCTGAGGAGCCCCACGACTCTGCTCAATGATTCAGAGATTAACAACATTTTTAAATAAATTGAAATATTTAGCCAGAAGATGATTAAATCAAACTACAACTTTTCAAACTTAGCTGAACACTTTCCTCTTCAAGGAAAGCTATTCTCAATATTGAAGTGATCTAGTAGTTAGTTCTGTTTGAACATTCGCCATTATAATCAAACTCGGAATAATTTTCATTATTAACCATTGACTTATGTAGCATTTCCACCAATCAGCCAATCTCGCTGAATGGGTTTGCCACTGGTGAATTTTGATAAAATATTTTTTCCAGTGGCATAGCAGGTAGATATTTAAAATCGGTCGAGGTAGGGGGGATTTTTTTAGGTGTACACAAATATTACAACAGTAAAGTATGATATTGGTGGATTAGTGGCAAAGACACTTGAAATCTTGTTGCCGAAACTTATAATAAATATTGATGTCGAAAGCTTTCCTAATTTACTGGAGCTAATTTACTATTTACACCAACAAATTATTTATGAATTATTATTACTTATGAATTAAACAGATTTAGAAAATATAAAGGGGCAAGCTGACAGGGGTTTGGGGGCACATTCCCCCTTTCTCCCCGTGGCTGGTTCATGTCAGTGAAGTCGTCATTTGGTAGGATGGCTAAATACTTGCCACCGTCATTGATGCTTTTATTTCGCTTTATCAGCGTAAGAACCATGATTTTGTGAATTGTATGTTTGCATCTTTAAATGTATGAAGTTGGAAATATCTTTTTTTTTTTATAGTTTTTACAGGTTTGTCATTTCAACGGCAGGGCCACGAACCTTTGCTCAACTACGAAATATTTCTAAATTTGGATGACGTTTTTTGAGAGATGGTTTGGCCCTCTCGCAGAGTTTAAGAGTTTCTGTTTTAATTGTAAATTTTAAAAGATATTGTTAATCGTTTCTAGAAATTATATTGTTGGTATTCATCACTAAAAGCTTTCGTCAATTTAAATACTTTTTAATTACAGAAATCCTAAATGCATACGCACGAAACAGAACAAATTTTGCTAGTTCAAAGTTTTCTCACGAGTTTCTTGAAGGTTCGAAAATATCTTGAAGAACAACACACGATTCTTTCAGACACTGTGTTGTGACTTTTATGAGAAGTGCTGTTTCAAACTTTCCAAATGTTGTATAATAACAATTTAAATGAGTTAATAGTTTGAGACGATTTGCTATTTAGTGATAACTTAAAGGTTATTTGGTTTTATTTGGTGTTAGTCCTCAGACTCAAGTTATTAGAGTTTCAACGAAGTTGCTTTGTTGTTAGGATTTACTCTCTCGAACTCTTGATCGAACATTCATCTGAGACATAATCATCTCAAAACCACCCTGTTGACCTGCGACTTCATTTGCTTGCGGCGGAACTAATCGGATTGATATACTAGACTTCCATTGTTTGCAACTCCATCGAATAATAATAATGAATATTATTGAGGAAAATATCAATAATAACTTATCATGCTAAGCCACCAGACATTTCAGAGTTTCTTATTCGTGTGAAGATCTTTCTTTCAAAGGCTTACAAAGAGATGTCTGTCAGCACCAATTTAACTTATCCATATCTTCAAATTTGTTAGCAAAATCTCGCTATTGAGCCCATCCGAAGACAAAGCAGAACTTCAATGAAACAAGCTTTAAAGCTCACATAAGAGTTGTCGATCTACACTGCCGGCTTAATCTTATAAAAGCGCGATTAGAAAAGCCCGAGAGAATGTCTGCTAAAATGATCTCCGTGCTCGCTTTGTTTTTCCTGTTAATGGATTACTTGCGCACAGAGACAAGTTGGTTAATAATTATGCATCACATTTAGTGTAAACATATTGGAAATTTTAATTTTAAACATTGCTTTAAGAAATTATTTTATGAAATGGTAAATAAAGTTAAATAAGATACTTTTTTAAAATTATAATCTGTAAGTTTATTATAAAGACATTTGAGTGGTTTATCACACGGACAGTCTTCCTAAACCACTAAACATTAGTGTTATGTTAATGCACTTACCTTACCTTATCTCGCATTTACCACCATTAAAGCGGTGCTTATGAAAACAATGTTATTTTCAAAGTATGTAAAACCTAGATTTCAATATTCAGTTTATACGACAAGCATCTACACTTGAAATGCTATGGTCAATTAACTTAAATATAAATGCGAAACATCAGTTCCATCAGACCCAACAGACATGACATCCTCAGACTGACAGTTTACTTCTAAGGAACCATTTGCTCTTTTTAGCTTTCTTGAATGGGTTTATCAAATATGGGAACTCTGAATTTATTTCTAGTTTGAAAAAAGTCTGCACAAAACAATGACTCACCAAATAAGACCCCGATGTAAATCTATCTAACAGTGAGTCAAAATTTGTACGATTTTTCTGACTTCAATTCAATAAACTTCAATGAAGTTGCGACTTAATAATTAAAATAAATCGTTTGAGAGCGACTGTATAATGGGGTCATTCATAAATTACTGGCTTACATTTCACAAGGACATCTCTTCATCAGAATGAATGATTTCTTATGTGGGATGCGTAAGAGTTTTATATCATTCAAACCCAGCTGAGCATCAACCATGCTGTCACTTTACAATTTGTGGTAATTTAGAAGGCAAATTCCTGATATGAAATTCTGAAACTTAGTACTCGCGATATAACTTTTGTTCACTTTGGATCAAGGACTTAATTTGGGGGATAGGGGAAACTGTTGTGTCCTCCTTACTTCTGACGAGAAGTAAAAAAAGTCATCTCATCGAGTTATGCGAGGATTTGTCCCCTATTGGAAAATGCTGAAATGATTTCACTGCTCTAAATGATGTCACAAGTTAAAAATTGTGCCATCTGAGACTTCAGCAGAATCATTTAATCTACTAGCTAACTAATCACAGCTCAGGTCCGACATAGTTATTCAGTTGTGCTATATTGTATCTATGTATTTGTGCCTAATTCGAAGTAAGCCTGGAAAGTTACCGCATCATTTGATATATTATCAATAACATATTCCCATCAACAATACTTTAAAATTCCATTAACAAATTCGTCCCGTCAATTTTAGCAACATTATCGCGTTCAGCATTCAGTTGCAACATTGGCGCCCTCGACGCAAAATCTCGAGGGCTTCCGGCATGAAAAGAAATTAATTTTCCATCTGTCAATCAGCGCAGATTTTTTTTTGCCTCTACGTTATTGATGTTATTTTACTGAAAATTGAAATGATTTGGATTGAAGGGTTTCACTTCTAGCTAACTTGAATTTTTATTTTTTTGCGTTTAAAGCAGACTGTCGCCATTCTTATGTAGGGCGATCTCAGAAGGGAATATTAAGGAGTTACAACTACCCTTTCAACTACCAAAATAAGCTCAACTGCACGTATACCATTTATTTTCCGGAATCAAATTTTACAACAAACAAGAAGATCTGTTTTCAGACAAAGTCGTTTTTTCTGGAAAATTCCTCGCCCTTTTGCTCGTTTGATTACTTGAAAATTGGAGTTCCAGGAAACAGTTACAAGTATTGCGGAAGTGGTGTTTGGCAATATGGTATATATGACCCAAAAAATGATTATTCGTCAATATGGTCACGAAACCTTTGCTGTGAGAATTACAAATTGTGATTTGCATTAGAATTAAATATCAATGATTAATGTGTTAAAAGATGTGTCAGAACAAACATTTTAATTTACTTTACTGCAACCCAGGGCCAATAAAGAACAGGAACACTCTTGATATAACATTTGTAAGTGATAATATTACCGTCGACCGAGGATTCTACATCGAATATTTTATTGTTGGTGGTGAGATGTCATACCCTAGGATTGATGGTGAAGGTAATTGAAATATCTTGTAGATAATATTGTCTGATTATGTCTGAAAAGTATTTTTAGCTCCCTGTAGTGGTGATCAGTGGACATGTTTCAACAGACAATGTATTGCATTGGATAAAGTATGTGATGGGACAAATGACTGCAGTGATAAATCTGATGAAAGCTATATCCATAGCAGATGTTTTCAAGGTTCAAGCTTATTCAATTTGTGCAGGAAATATTTTGTTCAAAATGATAAGAGATTATAAATTTATTTTCAGGGAGAAATATTTTTGCTTGTGATATTTTGTCCAACGTGTGAGTTTCCCTTTTGAAATCTGAATGCAATTATTGTAAAATAAATAAAAAACATTGTACACTTTAATGCAGGTCAATGACAGAAACATATTGTGGTTTAAATCTTCAAGGTTTCTTTGTGGAAGAAGACTTAAATAGTGAGAATTGATGTGTCATAAATTTATATTTTTTTTATAAAATCTTTTTTTTTCTAAGGACAATTCAACTTGAAATCGTCGTTGCCATTATCATTTGTTGATGGATCAAATGTTAATGTTTACAAGAAACAGTATTGCTTTTCTATCTGGTACTTATTTTATAGTGAATCCATTACTGAGGATGCTGAAATAGTTATCTTTTATAATCGAATTTCTACAATCCCTGAGTGGAGAAAGCATTTCAAGAGACAAAATCGAACTTCATTGTGGGAAAATTTACAATTAAATGTCGATAATGTTGAGAATTTTGAGTTGAAAATTGAATTCAGGACAGGAGGAAATTCTTGGTTTAATGTCCGAGACATAAGTTTGTCTGAAGGCTTGTGTTCCAATGGTATGTTCACCTGACAAATGTGCTATCAAATTTATATGAAGGTAGTTGGCTAATTTTTTAGGAGAATTGTCATGCAACTTTGCTACAAGCTTATGTGGCTGGACGAATGCCCACATGCCAAATTTATCTTCAATGTTAAAGGTCATTTTAAAATCCTGGGATTTCTTGAGAGAACCAGAAACAAGTTTGCATTCAAATAGTCATGCAGTTCTTTGAATTGATTCTCATACGCAATGAATTTTCAGACCAAGGATTTGCTCATCTGGATCTTTCAAGCATTCTATCCATGGGAACCCTGATGAGTCCTTCCTATGAATCTTCAGAAAGTCATGAAATTCATGTAGAGTATTATGTTAGAAGTTTAAGAGAATCTGATCAGTGCTATGTGTCCATATCCATCCTGCTGCTAAACAATTCGTTAAGAGAAGTTTGGAGTGGGAAAGGAAAAGGCATGAATGAGTGGCAGATGGCTCAAGGTGAATATAAACTAGGCGAACCCCACCAGGTTGGATTTCTTAATCGGCTCCTATGCTGTGACGTTCGGTAATTTATTTTGTCTTTATAGATTGCAATTATTGGCTTTGGGAAAAGTTGCTTTATATTTGTAAGAAAAATTGCTATTGATCAAGGCTTTTTCTATGATGTCCCAATTGGTATGACCTCACTTTCTAAACATTTGGTTTTATGATCATAAGGTTTGTTTAATTTGCATTCAATATTGTCTGTTTTATCATTAAATAGACAGTTCAACTTCTGCAAAGCCACTAGGCACTGAGATCGATCTAGCATCCCATTCCTCTCCATCGACCATGTGTAGTGGGACAACCGCATGCAATGATTACCTCTGCATGTCCAAGAAATTAATATGCAATGGCGTGATGGACTGTTGGATGGTAGAGATGAAAGCCATTGCACTGGTAAGAGCATCAAAACTAAGTCAATTTTGCTTTGCATAAGTGATTTTGTATGCATTCATGCAGATGTCAAGACAAATGATTCAGATGAATTTTCCACTCCAGGTATTGCAACTGTACTTCATAAAATGTGATGTTTGATGATATAGCTGTTTCATTAAATCTTTTAGTTCCAAAAAAGACAGAGCATTTGGGTAGTGGTGATATAGCTGGCATCATTCTTGGGTGCATACTTGTGGTAGCTTTTATAGTTGCAGCAATACTCATAAGAATTAAATGGATGAAAAGTGACCAATCAGATGCAAGACGCTCAGAATCAACAATCTCTATATTGGGGCAGGCTTTCAAATTCTCATCAACCTCCAAACCACCTCTCCCATCAGTTACTGACTTACAACACACAAACACAATGCTAACTTGTGGCATTCAAAATACTGTGCATGCTAAAAATGTAAATATGAGAACAGATGCCAATTTCTCCTTAGTAGGAAGTGATAGTGATGTTTTGGAATTCCCACATATTCCTAATCTGACATCCATGCCAGAAAATCAGGCATCAAACAAAGCCAAGACTGTAGATCATGTTTATGAAGAACCTCAATACATAGGCTCAAATCCAGGAATAGATGAGACTTCACCTTCCTCCTCTTTCTCCTACATCCAAAGACCTGAAGGAAGAATCTGGGAGGATAACATATCCCTAGAACTCTGGAGTCCAATGGAATCCAGACAAATAAGTTCAATTCCAGTACATTGGAATACCCAAGTTACTCCACAATTCAACACGTCATCCTTCTTAAGTTCCTTAAACAATGCCTCAGATAATTCATTGCTATTGGATGTCATTGGAAATCCAGTGCAAAAAAAAAGAGTGTCCATTGATCCCAGACATTACCTTTTGGAAAATTATATATTGCAGAAAGAAGTTGTAAATGTAAACTTATGTCACGATCAAACAAATAATTCACCTATGCATTCCACAAATGTTTAATCATGGCCATTTGACATAATAACTTAAAAGTGTTTCTTTTTACATAAATAAATATTATTGATAACAATCATTCTCTTTGCTTCTCAATCTTTTCCAACAGCAGTTTCATCCTATTATCCATGTTTGGCTGACCCTTAGTAGTTTTCTTATATAGCATTTTCTTCTTTTTCTTCTGCTCTGAATGGTATTTGGCAAGAGCTTCCTCCTTTTCTTGTTTTTTTTTCAGGAATTCCTGCATAAAATAATAAAAAACATTTTAGTCCAGATAGATAAGATGCAACATAGTAGCTTACTTCTCTCTTGATTGCTGTAGTAGTCTGAATTTCTTGAAATTTTGATATTTCTTTATGATATCGGGAAACTTTTTTTGAACTTCGTTTTTGCCTGAGCATTGTCAAACATTGATACCAAATTCAGAGACAAAGGACTACACTGATCAAAACTCTAATGATGCATAATTTAGAGGTAAAGCATGGGCTCAGTCAATTTAGGCAGTTGGCACGGTACCAATATGACCAAATAAATGTTGCTACAGTGGATTAATTGCGCAACCAAGTTCGTTTTTTGGGTGTTTAAGGCCATAAAAGTTATTTTTGGTAGTCTTCCATCGTACAGCAGGATAAAATAAATACTTTTTTCTTGTTAAAAAATATAGAGTTTAGTACTAGTAGATATTGCAAACTTTCTCTAAATTTCAATAGTTTGTTGAACAACTTAACCTATCTAAACATTTGGAGGTTGCTGATAGTTTTTGTTGCGATAGTGCTTTTTGTCTTAGTCATGTTTGTCAATGGTCCAGTAAATTATCTGCATTTAGGCTCCTTTTGAATAAACACAAACTAAATTATGTAAAGAATGCCATATAAGTTAAGATTTATAAGAAGCCCTACATATTTCATCTGCCTAATTTGTTAGGCACTGATGAGGATGATCAGAAGTACACGCCACTCTAGTCAAACTCTGAGTCGTTGCAGTTATATTACAATTACGCATGGCATATCAAAATATCAAAATAACTTTTTAGTGCTGGGTTCATCCGAATTCTCTTCTGAGTAAATTTTTTCCAGTCTTTTTTTCCAATCTATTAATTCAGCTTTTTCTTTCAAAAACTCTTTGTGCCGTTTAAATTGCCGTTTGTCTTTAAATTTATTCTCCATCTGGTCGGAACAGGAATCCAAAATCCAGTATATATATTATCGACTGCTATTTACATTCCACATGTTGCTACATATACAAAAATGCATTTTATAAAATATTTATTATTGTACAAATTGTTAAATGATAGTATTTTTTGTTAAATTTAAACGTGTCATTACATTATGACATTATTTGACGACAAATATTGTCATCTAAATGTTGCATTTAAATGTTAATTTAAAAAAATATTACTATTTTAAAAAAACGTTATAAAATAATATTTTAGTTTACAATTACATGAAGTGAAGTTAAAAGTAAAAGTTGGGTGGGAATGCCTAATGAAAACAACGCACTTTGTTGACTAGTTGGCGAAAATGACTTCGAAGGAAGAGAATAAGGACTTGGAAATGTATATAAAATATGCAGTATTAAAATTTTTACAATGTGTTACTTATTCTAGACATAACTGTAGCAAAATGCAAACAGATTCTAAAATTCTGTTGGGAGTTGTTTCAGCTGATTGGTTCAACTTATGTATACCAGACAACTCAGCCACATTAGAGGAAGTGAAGTCATTATTTGGTGGCAAAGCCATCGAACTATCTCAGCCTATATGCATTGAGATTTATTTGAAGACACCTGACCTTGAGACAATGACCATAGAATATTGGTGGATTTACAAGACTTCCAGAACTGTCCCAAAGGACGTTTGTGGTAAAGTCACATTTTATAACAGTTTGACAACACTTCTAAAGTCTCTTTTGCTCACAACTCGTGCTACACCTGGTTATGCAATCGCCAGGAATCAACTGCAAACTTCCATAAAGTTGCATCACCGTCTATCTTTTGGAGAACCTCGTCTGCCACTTGCAGACAATTTTAAAAAACACCTCATTGGTGTGGCACCATCTCCAATAGGCACTGTAGAAGTTCAAATTGCCTGGAGAAGCAAGCTATTATTAGATGCCAAAAGTGTATCACAACTTTCAGGGACAACAGAAAATAGCCAGATTAATCTGATTACCCATTTAGCATCAACTAAGAATTTAGTTCCGAGGGGGAATGTGAAGGCTGTTCCTACTGCGGAGGAAGAGGCACTTGCAACCACAGGGAAGAAAGCTGCATTTGGTTCTCCTTTGGGTGCTAATTTCGTGGATTCAGTCAGAGATGAAGTTCCCTTCTCATCATTATTGAAATATGCAAATTCTACAAGAGATAATCCATGTAATCCTTCGAATGAAGACAATGACGTAATTGCAGAACAAATAACTCAAGAGCACCCAGACAACAAAAATATTTCTCAACATCTAGTCACATTACAGGATGATTTTGTCATGATTGAACAAAACTACCCATTTGCCAGCCAGGAGGAGCTAATAAAATTCTATCAGGAATTTCAAGATGCTCCGCCTCTAAGTATGTTTGAAAATGATTTTCCATTGGAAGAACCACTGGATTCTATACTAGAGCAAATTGCGCACTTCGAAATGAATGCCGAACAAATTAATGAGTTTGTTAATTCTTTGGAGCAACTTAGCGACGCCTAAATATTTGTATATTTTATTAGAAATTATCATGTCTCATGCAGCACTTATGAATTTGTTGGAGCTTGTTAAATGATTCTAAGGTTCCACATCTGTAAAAATTGTTTCAAGGAATGTTGTTGTTGACATTTTCTGTGCTTGTTCATAAATTATCTGAGCAATTTTCTGAGTTTACTTACTGTACCGCATTTTATTCTGGGAATCAAACATTATTAGAATTATTTGAAAATTATTTACTATCTCTGAGTGAACTACATCAAATTGAATATCAGTCAGAGTGTCAGATTCAAATTTAAGCCTCAGTTGAACCAGGTACTGGGAGATGTTCATCACTTGAAGTAGTGTATATCTGCATGTCTGCAATGCAGTTTTTAAAATAATTTGAAGATCGAGATTTAGCAAAAATACAGTTTAATTTTTGCATGCGAAATACTCACTCATGCTTTCTTGTAATTTTTTTTCAAAAAGTTGATTTAGCTCCGTCACAATGAATGTCTGTGTTCCATTGTCAAGAATGGCATCACACAGATGATCATAAGCCTTTGGTCCTTTGTCATGTAGTAAGTCTAGCAATACTCCCATTTTCCTCTGGAACAAAATGCATTTTATCTTTGTATAAACTTTTGGGCAGCTTTGCAGGCATTTAGCTAAAAAGTTAATTTAATGCTAGAATTTTAGAGTGCTTGGAATGAAGATCAGAATATTACTGGTGTTGATCTCTCATATTGAATGTTCTCTTCATCCTCTCTGTTTAGGCACTGTCTACTCCTCAAAAATGAGAAGTAATTCTGAGGGTCAACGTATCGACAGAGGTAATCTCTCTTTTCCTCAAGTACCTGACAGAAAGTTCAGAACCAACTTACAGAGCTAAAGAGCAGATCATTAAAACACAAATGTTCAGCTCATGACATAAATCTAGCAGCTTAGATGAGCTTTTCACTTAATGAAATGTCGATTTAATTAAGGAAATGGAATTGAGTAAAATTGAACCCTTAATTTGATATCCCATAAGGTGTCCTGATTCAGAGAGTTCCTGTAAAGAGCAAAAATCTAGGTCATTCTCTCCTCAGGTCATAACAACTATCAAGCAAGTTACATGTCCCGATTAATTCACCGATTCCAAGTGAGAACTCGAAGTATTCTACCCGGCTTCTGAGTTTTAATAAAATCGCGACGAGAGTCAGAATTAACTAGGGGAGAACCAAATAATTTCAATCAGAAACGAATCACTCTTCCTATAATGCCGAGATCTATAATACCTATTATATCCGGTACTATTAATAACCTATTGGTGAGTCAATGAAGCGTTACTCTTTCTAACCAACTATCCTTTTTGAGACTGGAAGGAGAAAAAATTGTCGTAGATTTAAGCAAATCACCCTCACCTACAATGATCAGAATTATAGAAATCTCATTAGAGACTCCTTGCGTTCCAACTTTTGAGCTACAGGCTTGGGTGAGTGCCGTTCAACACCTCCTTCGGGGATATATGCGCAAGTAATTTTTCTTAAATTATAGAATTCAGCCAGTTAAGACAAGCCCTTAATTTTTGTTTTAAGCACAAATGTTTCGTATATAAATATGTATGATCAGGTATAAATAGGTATGAATATACATATACATAGTATGAAGATATATTACAAACCCGCCAGTAAGAAACTTTACCGTTGTAATATTTATTATTATTAATTACTAGCATGGACGAACCCTCGCCGGATCATACAATGAACAATACGAAAAGCAAAGCATTAAAGCAACATGTCTATAAAATCAGCTTTGACTCGTTAAAAATGATCTATGCAACATTTGAAGCTGGATGTGTTTTGAACTTTCACCGCTTCTTCCTGGAGGGAGTTCCAACTATGTACCACCCTATTACTGAAAAAAATGTTCTATAATCCATATGGACAAATTTCAAAGATGTCAAAAATTTGAAATTGTCAAAGTTGACAATTTCAGGTCATGTCCTCTTGTTCTTTAGTCTAGGCAGAACATTATTATAGGACATGCAGCTGGCACAAATCCACGTGTCATGTTGCGCAATACGTTCAAGTCCGTTCTCCTCCTGTGAACTAAAGAAGGGAGTTTGAGGAACTTTAACCTTTCTTTGTAAGGGAATTGACTGTAGGTGGTGATCAACCGTGTTGCCCTTTACTGGACTGCCTCGATCTTGTCAATTAAGCTCTGCCTAAACAGGCTCCATATCTGTACTCTACATTCCATGATGACCTAACCAGTCTTACAGAGGCAAATAAAAGCGTCCACTGAGATGTATCTTGTAGCGACAGCAGCATTGACGACGAAGACGAGTTCGCTACAAATTTTATTTACAACAACGGCAACAATTCTTCGACTGACAACATAACTGCTGGAGTAGCAGCGTAGCGGGAAGAGTAGGAGAGAGAAGGGAAGAATGCCCTGACTTAGCTTCTTAAATAGCCAGTCAGGACAAAGGAGGATGTCCACAAACAAAGGATGCGCGCCTGGTAAGTCATCGCTGATAGGGTTAGGATCAGCACGTGATTATGATGGATGTGCGATCCTACAATCTAACATTTCTTGCAACACCCCAAGCATTGCATTGGCTTTCTTTATCCTAGTCAGGATATGTTCCTTGAAGTTCAACCTGGAGTCTAAACCAAATGCCTAAATGAACAATATGAAAAAGTGCAAAAAACGACAAATGTACATATATAAAAATTTGCCGTCCTCCACCTCGTTCGATTTTAAAATCCTTTAAATCCTTAAGCGACTGTTTATACATTAAAGAATGCATTTAAAGACTTGAAAAAAAATCAGTAGATGCCAAAGATTATAAAGATTCGTAATTTATAATAAAGTTCATAAAATTTTTAGGGTGAGAAAAAATCTGGTCCTTTCAGTAAGAGTCTCTCCTACCCTAGGTCACCTCTCAAGACTAGCATTCATTAATCGCTACAAACATTCCATCTGTTGCGTCCAAAAATCGTTCTTGTTATTTTCACGTTTAGCGATTTGAGATAAGCCAATAAATTCAGTGTCAGAAGCAGTAACACTCGGCCTAGCTGTTGGATGGGAGATGATCGCCCGTCTAATTTAATGTGGGTCCTGCGGTAGAAGGTAGGGGTTATGCGGTGTCGTTTTTACCTTTGAGTCATGAAACGAAACACAAAGTTGCTTTTAGTAATAATATTGATTTGGTTAATTTGGATTATTTATAATTTCGGCAAAGTTTCTCAGGTGAGCTATCGACAACATCGTTTGAAAAAGTCGTAATCTCGTTAACAATATGCCATAATCTTTCGCTAAAATTGTTGGAACATTTATGACTTTTTACCGGTTTAATTATATTTGCCTTTATAAACATTTTATATATTTGTAATTCTCAAACTGATAGACCTTAATTATATATTTTTTTAATAAGTTCTAAAGTTTCATAGTTAAGGTTTCTAAAAATGTTTATTATCAAGTACATTTTGAAGGTTCACCTCAAACTTTTAACAAAACGGTTCAGATATCTATTGATTAAAAATAAATTCTCAAGAAAAACTGTGACCCAGGTTCCTGAAGCTGTTTTGACAAACAATGACTCATCCACCAAGGTTGTAATACAAAAGATAGAAATGAGGAAAATAATTGAAGATAACAAAATAAATTGGATGTACTTTGAGGCTGACAAATACATCCTTAAAACAAAAATTGTGCATGGCCAGGATGCATTTGCCAGGAATAAATTCAATCAAGAAGCCAGTGATCGAATTGGGATGGATAGAAATATTCCAGACACAAGACATTCCAAGTATTCATAATGCTGATCTAGTTTTTAAGTGACAAAACAGTAATTATAATTTCTGGATGATATCTTATAGATGCCAGGACATTGTGTACGACATAAACGGCCTGCCGACAGCAAGTATAATAATAACCTTTCATAATGAGGCAAGATCTACACTACTTAGGACTGTCATAAGGTTAAAAGGATTTTAATGGTTTTTAATTTGTTACAAAAATGTGTAAAAGCAGACTGGAATTTGGTTTGAAATTTATTATTTTTCTTGTCCAGTGTATTGAGTAGAAGTCCTGAAAAGCTCATCGCCGAAATTATTCTAATCGATGACTTCAGTGAAAATGGTATGCATCATAGTTAATTAGATCGTCCATATGATGCGGTTATGAGCAATTAGATTTCTTTGCAGTTGATGATGGTCATGAATTGTCGGTCATTAGGAAAGTAAAAATTCTCAGGAATGAGCGGAGAGAAGGTTCCATTCGAGTCTGCTTGTGAAATATAACCATGATTAATCAATTATGCATCCTGGCAGGACTCATCAGGTCTCGGGTGAGGGGCGCCAACATGGCGACAGGCGATGTTTTGGTTTTCCTTGACAGCCACTGCGAATGCAATCAAGGTTGGCTAGAGCCTTTGCTATCAAGGGTATCAGAAGTTAGTTAATTTTGCTATATCTTTTTGATGCAATTTATTTATTACTGCAAAATTTATTACTGGTGATAATGCAATTTATTTGATGCAATTTGATGGTGATTTGATGCAATTTATTTATTACTGCAAAATTTATTACTGGTGGTCTCTTTATTTTTATTATTAACCTGTATTTATATACTGCTGTTAATATGATTGTCAGAGGTGTTTAAACCATTTCAATATTTTTGCTTTCCAATACAAGCAAGCTTATCATGGCTTAAAATTAAAATCATTTGTTTTTACATTTTAAAAATTAACGAAGCCAAGGGTTCTACATGTTGTTTGACTTTGATTTTATAGAATAGAACGCGTGTCGTCAGTCCAATCATCGATGTGATCAACACCGACAACTTTTATTATGTTGGAGCTTCTGCTAATCTCAAAGGAGGTAAGTTATTAAATACATTCTACATCTTTTTCCTGATTGTATTTTGTTTCATATCATTTCTATGGTGGACTATTCCACCAACCGATTGCATTTTCTGGATTATAAAGCATAGTTATGGCACGATATTGACGGCAATATATAATAATGCTAGGATTTGATTGGACTCTGGTCTTTAAATGGGATTTTCTGACTAATGCTGAGATGAAGTATCAACAAAGACATCCAATAGCCCCCATCAAGTTGTTTTTTTATGACATTGCTTAGAAGTATACAATGTTTTATTTTAGTGATGATATCACTTACAAGCATATTTCTTTTTTGAAGGACTCCAGTGATTGCTGGAGGGCTGTTTGCAATCAGTAAGAATTTCTTTGAGGAAATTGGCAAATATGACATGATGATGGATGTATGGGGAGGAGAAAACATAGGTGGATATTTATTTTATATATGGAGTACCATTTTTGCTTATCTGATAAGCTCATGTAATTAGCTAAGTTAATTCAATTAATAAATTTCATGAAGTTGCAATTTAACATATTTCGACTGCTTACTGAGATCAGACATAAAATGTTTTTATTCAAATTATTAATTGTCTGAAAATGAGGCAATTAGTGTCCTGGTCTGTTTTTCAGTGATAATTACCTTCTGAAGAAGGTACTGCTATGTTTTTGTCACTTTACATTTGAGGTAGAAAGTCAAGTTTCAATATTTTTTGCTGCATATAGTTGCATTATTGTTTGGCAGTTTTAATATTGAGTCTTAGATTCCTCTCTCGAAGTTGAATCATTGGTACTCTTGTTTTCCTTTTTCTTTGTTCTTTTGTCTCTATGTTAATGTTAAAACTTTGATCATAATGTTTGAGTCCAAAGGTTGTTAAGACCCGATTATTTCGTTCTCATTTGCTTCAGTCAATGTATTGCTGCCGATTTGTATGTCTTTCCCAAAGAAGTCATCCAAACTCATCTTTGTTTTCTGACATTTCTTTGAATTTTGTCTAGATTTGTTAAAAATGGTTATAATCAAATAAAAATAACAGATTTAAAACGTGTAATAACTTCTAAAACAACTTTATTTAATTTATAGAAATATCATTCAGAGTATGGCAATGTCATGGGAGACTTGAGATATTGCCTTGCAGCAGAGTGGGTCATGTTTTCAGAAAACAACATCCCTATACCTTTCCAGGTGGAAGTGGTAATGTAGTGATAAGGTGTGCACAAATTTATAAACTTTATTACCATATTAAATATATGTAAATTATAATCAGCTTAATTATTATCACCAAACGTTGCGAAATGTTGTTATCAGACAAATACTTTCTCTTCAGAAATACCAGAAGAGCAGCAGAAGTATGGATGGATGAATATAAGACCTATTATTATGTTGCTGTTCCTTCTGCTAAAACTGTACCCTTTGGAAGGTTAGTCATGGATAGTCATGCTCCTCATTTGATCCAATGAGTCATTACACCTATACAAGCTACAGATAAATGTTACAAATATTAGCATAAAGAGCAGGCTGGAATTGAAACAGAAACTTCAATGTAAACCTTTCAAGTGGTACTTGGAGAATGTCTACCCAGAGTTAAAGTTAGTTACTTCCTATTTTCGTGGACAATGAATTATCAACTTAAATTTTATATGATGATTGATTTTTATTTTTTTTTGAGCTCACAACAAATTTATGATTGTGAAAGTTATTTGAAATTAGATGTTGCTTAGTTGTATTTTATGTTGCTTTTGATCATTCTCTTGTGGTGGACATTTGCTGGACAGCTTGCATGCACTGGTTTTTGCTTAAAAAATTGTAAAGTTGCATAATGTAGAATGATTCAGTCTGTCAGTTGGTTTCCAATAAATATAAAAATTTTATTACTGATAATATAAACCCTCAATAAATAATTGTAATTATAGTTCATTTATATAGCTTTTTTATAACCATTTACATTGAGCTCCTCCACTAGGGCCACTTATGGCAGTTCAAACTGGGTTGCAAACATGACATCACAACTGCTGCACATTACTTCTGCATGCACGGACTCAAGCTATAAGTAATATAATCAATCGCTTGATTAGGATTCCTGATGAAAAAGATGTGACACTAGGTTCTCTCCAGCAAGGAGAATTCTGCATTGATACTCTTGGGCATTCAAATGATGAAGTTGTTGGAATGTTTTCTTGCCATTTCTCAGGAGGAAATCAAGTTGGTTTCCCTTTTCATAGTCACGTAATCATTAATTAACATATACTATAATTTAGTGCATGATCAATAATTAAGTATCAGTATCTGAGGAATTAGGGGATTTGAGAGTTCAAAAGCTATATCAATCTCAACAACCAGTATTTGAACTTTTGCAAACATTTTTGAGGACTGGGCATTAACAAAAGATAAGAGCATTAAGCACCTTTCCCTGTGCATCACACTCAGAGAAGAAATCAAGGGAAGCCTACTCGTACTAAGGGAATGTCAGTTCACAGAGACAAAACAGGTTAAATGTTTAAAAATTGTTAACGACAAGATATTTATTGTCTTCTACAATAGATATTTTTCTGTGCTTCAGAAATGGAGTCAAGTTGATGGAACCCTGAAATATCTCTACCAAGACTTATGCATTGACAGCAGGTATTATGAATCCAAGGGACTCTTGGTCGAGCCCTGTGATTTTTCAAGCACCACTCAACGCTGGAACTTTTACATCAACAAGAATACGTGACATGTCAGAGTGTGTTCACAAATTTTGACCATTAATTATTTTTCTGGCCTTACACTCATTCTCTGGCAATTTCATTAAAAAGTATTCACCCCTAGTACATTATGCTGCCTCATTTCATATTAGGTTCACTCTGAACAATCTTAATGAATGTGTGGCTTCCATTCCTTTCAGCTATATTTTTTTATTCTAGTCATGATAATGCCTTTTTTTTAATCCTTCTTGAAATTTTTTATTGAGGTTGTTTTAGACTGCATTATTTGTCATAAATGATCAAACACTTTTAAGCTTGATTTATTGACAAAATGAGCATATTCAAATCAATAGTTAATTCATTTGTCCAATCTCAGAATGGACAATGGCATGCTTAGCAACCATCAAATGTAGCACAATAATGATAAATATTATTACAATGATAATAGTAAATAATAATAGCAGAGGTTTAATCTGGCTTGATGGTTACACGTGCCCTGATGTTAATCAGTACCATTTTCTGAAGAGATTGTCTGCCTCTCCACCAGTCTGCGGAACCTTCCCTCGGGAATTTCCATCAATTGGTCGTAAGTGCCAAGTTCAGCTATTCTGCCAGAGCAGAGGACAGCAATCTGATCAGCTCTCCTAATAGTTGAAAGTCTGTGGGCAATCACCATCACTGTCCTTCCCTCCATGATTCTGATCAATGCCTCCTGTACCAAATGCTCACTTTCTGCATCCAGAGCACTGCATTAGAGAGTGCGACATGACGATTACCATAAAGTTAAAAAATGACTATCATGCTATGAGTATATGAATGCACAACACATAACAGGATGATTTATGCTGAGCAAAGCTGCCATAAAATTCAATCAGTTGGTCAGTATACCTGGTGGCCTCATCCAATAAAAGGATTCTTGGGTTCTGCAAATAAAATTTGAGTCTACATTCAAAAATACAAAATGACTCATAAATGTGCAATTACCTTGATGATGGCTCTGGCAATGGCTATTCTTTGCTTTTGACCACCTGTTTAGTTAAATTAATGTCTAGTGGTTTATTTCATTTCTGACTGTCAATAAATTCAAACCTAGAGATCGACATTAAAAGATTATACCAGACAACATGATTCCTCTTTCTCCCACCAAAGTCTCAAGACCCTTTGGAAATCTGTTTATGAAAATGTCTGCATTTGCCTTCCTTGCACTCTCCATGATCTCATCAGTGGTCACATTGTCATACCTGGGTGAGCCATACTTGATGTTTTCAGCAATTGTTGAGGAGAAAAGAATTGGGTCCTGCACTCAGAAGTCAATCAAACTAAGGTCAACATTATAAGTTGTGAAAGTTTATAAACTCTGGAACTCAAGATACCACAGAACTCAGAAAGCAGGTTAGCTCAGAGAGCTGTGTTCCTGCATACAATGGTTAAAGCAACAGTCACTATGTTTTTAACCCAGCCTGAACACTCAGGGAAAATGAGCAATGTAAATGTTTGCATGGTTATAGTTCCAGTTAAGTAAGATTGTCATAATACAAAATACAAATGATAAGAACTTTTTATGCTAATCTTCTGTAAATAAATCAATAAATCTATGCACTACAGTAATTTTAAAAGAAGTTAAGGAAATAGTTTTGAACCGACCTGACTGACTATAGCAATATTCTGTCTCAGCCATGTTGGATTAAGTTCTTTAATATCAGTTTGATCAAGAAGAATGCTGCCCTTGTCAGGATTATAGAATCTCAGCAATAAATTTGCTAGAGTGGATTTGCCTGAGCCACTGGCTCCAACTACGGCCGTAACTGAACCCTGTGGCAGGTGAAGGTTCAGATCCTTCAATACTGGAAGGTCCCTTCTCATAGGATAAGAGAATGAAATATTATTGAATGCAATATTTCCAATAATTTGCCCTTGGGGGATGAGACCAACTAAAAGACAACATCAAAATGACTTATGTGTTGCATCTCTGGTTCCTAGTCATTGAAATAAGTGTTCAAGAAATTATGTAGGAGTTATCAACTAACAGGAAGGATTAATCTCTGTCTGTCTGTCCAGTAGTTCAAACATTCTAGCACTAGCTCCAACTCCTTTCATGGTTTCAGAGTAAAATGAGGTGACACCTGTTTAAAGAATGTTGAAATCAATTTGTCCAAAGTTTAAAAGGTTGCAAATCTTCATAAACAAGACCTCCTATAGAAATTCCGACAAAAGCGGCATAAACAAGGAATGATGATAACTCCCCAACAGTTATTGTCCCTTGGCCAACCATTTTACCACCATAATAAAACACCATCAATACCACCATGTTCCCTGAAAGACCTGTCTGCAAAGCAAAAGATTGTTCAGTTTCCATGCAAAGAACACTGCTGCTAACAAACCATTGCCCAAAACAATCCTTTGGCCAAGCTTCTTTGAAGGATAACTTCAGCACGCCATTAATCTTTTCATTATAAAGATATTTTTCTTTTTCTTCTTGGGTAAAAGCCTGAACCGTTCGAATGTTTGAGAGACGTTCTTCTGCTACCTTTAAGTACATATCATATTCAAATTATGTGCGAGACAAGGCTCAAGTAAAATGAATTTACAACCTCTGTTGCCTCAGCACTGGCTGCTTGAACGTTCTTAGTGATGTTCTTCACAAAACGACCATAAATCCGAGAAATCAATGCCAATGGAGGTACAGTGCATAATGATATTGCAGCCAAGTGTGGACATGTGTACAGCTAGAATAAACAATTGTTAGGGACATAAAAAAATGAATTTGCTGCAGATAAAGTAACAGTCATTTTCTGACCATCCAAGAAATTCCTCCTAAAGTTTGCAAAACAGACCTCAGGCCATCAGATATATTCATTGTGAGGGTATTCCCCACAAGTGATGTGTCAACAGAAAGGCGATTGATCAATTCACCAGTCTTATTCTTGTCAAAAAATGAAATTTCTTGCCTGATAATTGAGGAAAATAGATTTTCTCTCAATCTTTTTACTATCCTAATGCCTAATTAAACAGATGGTTACAATGAATTAATATTGTTTTGCCTGGAGTGTTATACCACAATCTCACTTGCAGTTTCCATCAATGCGATCCTTCCAAAATTAGCAAGGGCTCCACAGAGAAAAACAACCAATAGTATAGCACAAAATGTTCTTAAATTTTCTGCAATATTCTCTTTGGGCGAGGTATGTATTATGTCAATAACCCTCCCTATTCCATAAGGCACAACCAAAACAACAGCACTGGAAACAAGTAGCAGACTCACTCCAACTGCAAAAAATAGCTTTGTTAAAGCTGGGAATTAATTTAAAAAATCAAAAGTTATTTTGTAAAAGGGTTACTAACATAAAAGTTTTATTTTTTCTGGCTTAGCTAATGAGATGAGCCTACGAAGAGAAGTCGTATCTGCAGTGGGCTTTTGAGAAACAACATTTTTTGACAAATTTCGAAACACCGTTAATACTTGATTCCTGGATTTAGTTAACAGATCCCTCGCATTCGAGGCCCCTGTGAACCTGGTTATGAAAACCCTACGAACAGAATGTGATGCATGGCTGCTAAAAACATTGTTTAGGCACAAAAAGCCTTTAGTAGCTGAACGAGTATGAATTAATTGATACTTTATACATGCAAATAACATCTTCAATAAAATAAACGCTCCGACTAATTACAAATAACCGAAAGCACGCCGAGAGCGAAATCCCACCGCCCAGCACATTTAAATCACATTACCAACTTGCGTGTGGGAAGGTCAATGTGCATCAACATAGTTTTTTTCAAGATTACTTTGTTGGAAAATATTCACTAAAATTAGGATAATACCAATAATTAAATGTTGAACACCTGCTTTCTTTCCAGCATCATCTTGGATTGGGACAAACCACAAGAAACTCATCGCAAGACGTGTCTGTGTTCACATTATAAATTATTTATATAGATTATTAGATGGTAATCCCAAAACGGGGTTCGAGCCCACGCAGTCAACGCAAGGCGGAAATTTTAACCATTAGGACCATCTGAACAGAAATCACGTTAGCCTTATGGAAGGTTACGGATAAACCAAATATGTACCTCTAAAATTTTGTAAATGGCCCAGGCATACTCAAAGCTCGGAATGCCCATTTCCAAGCAATTTATGTACTGATAGGCCTCTTATAAAGAAGTAATAAAGCACAGACTTCAAATTTTTTTTTAAATGTCATAGCAATCTAATGTCTTCCAAGAAACTTTTACCATATTCCTGGCATATTCCAACCAAACCACTATATAAAGTTTCATATATTCATAGCCAGCCCTACACTGGATTTATACCAACAAGTTTTTATTCATAAGTAAACATAACAAAATCTTTAATTTAAACTTACAAACACCATAATAGCACCAAATTTTGTAAGTTAATTATTTAAGTGATAATTTCTATTTTTCCACATGGATTTAAAAAAAATTATTCAAATGCCGACTTTGCCCAGTTTGGTATCAGTTTTTGGATTTGCAGTAAGTGCCTGGGCATTAACAATGGCTTCATTGGCAATATCTTGCAACTCTCTGAGTTCTTTAAGAAAGAGGAGTCTGAGTATTTTCCCAGCTTCTTGAGTTATCAAATCTGCCTCAAAAGATATATTATGAACTTTCAAACTTCATTAGCTTTTTAAACATCTCATTATTTATTACCTTTTGTTTGAAATCCAAGCTCAACTTCATCGAGTGAGATGATCAGAGCATGCTGCATTAAACAAATATTCAAAAATATTTAAATTTCTGCTAATCAGCATTTAATTAAAAGATACTAACAGCTATGCCCTTTTTATGGAAACGATCAAGAGCTTCCTTTGACAATTTTTCCTTGACAAGCAAACTGACAGCCTTGATAAATTATTGGAATTATTTAGAATTCTACATTTAAACTGAAATTTAATACTTAAGTTCTCATCAATTACAAACTTTTAAAGTGACCAAAGGATCTGGATGTGGTGGGATTTGAAGCAATTTTGAAATAGATGCAATTCCGGTTTTGAATTCGTCACTTGTGTCTGAAATTATAAAAGTACCTCATATAAACAAATATTTCCTGCAATCTCAGAACCCAAATAAAAAAAATATTATTTTCTTTACAATCCATCTTCTCTAAAGGGTTGCTGGATGCAAGACCACCATAACCATATATAGACTTCATCTTTTGAGCTACAATTTAGAAATAATTTTACAACTATTAAAAAAGTTCCCTAATTTGTCATAGAAGCTACATCTACCTTTGCCACCATATTCAAGATGTACGGCCAAAGAAAGCAACCAGTCCACAATCTTGTTTCTTTCACTTTTATCATATGTACATATAGGGCAATTTATATCCATTAAGTACTGAAATTATTATAAAATAGCTAAATAGACAACATAATGGTCCAGTGTCACTTACTACAATTATTTGTTTCTAATATACATTATTCCTTGATAAACATATTCAAGCAACGCCTTCTTTGAAATTAAAAACATTATTTATTAAAAATTAAGTGTTATGGTGAAACCAACTTTGGAAAATATTTGCTCCCAATCTCCAGAGCAAATATCCCTAAGCTCAGTCCTGTCTTCTGGCTTGTAGTGATTAATTTTCCTATCTTCTAGCCAGCAAACGAGGTTCCTAAATTCTGTTTCATCTATCAAATTATTTTGTTCGTATTGATTATTTTGTTTTGATAAAATATATCTTAAACGTAAACAAACACCCTAGTATTGTCTCGAATACGTACGCACAATTGTCAAGTTAATATCCTAAATCAAAAATTTAAAATAATCTTTATATAACCTTTAAAATCACAATCAGGAGAATGAAAATTAAGAGCTTGTAACTTTCTCTTAAACATTGCGTAACAGCCGGCAAGATGCGACAGAGAAACGTTGATCGCGAATGTAAATAACCATAGAAATAACAGTTTTCAAATTCAGATCAGACTTGAAACTTGTTGATAAGTGGAAAATATAATTTAATTAATA
Source organism: Hirudo medicinalis (assembly GCA_011800805.1). NCBI lineage: Eukaryota > Metazoa > Annelida > Clitellata > Hirudinida > Hirudinidae > Hirudo > Hirudo medicinalis. The sequence goes on from MPNW01000035.1 coordinate 229,951, forward strand.
AGTTATACAAATTTTAATTTAAAATTATTTTAAGTTATAATTTTTTAATTAAGTTAGAACTAACATATTGTTGTGACGTGAAATACAATACTCAAATTAATTTGTGATCTTGAAGTTCTGTTGAACATACGCCACTCTAATCAAACTCTGTATCGTTAATACTGATACGGACAGTACTGATATAGTGTAGGAGTTGATTTAGTGTTCTAGGCTTATCTTTGAGCCTCCCATCGTCCTGGAAGAGGACGACAGTTATTCTCATTTCTAAAAGGCAAACCCTCTTCTGCGCCCTCCTCTTATACACCTAGTTTCCCTGACCTCCACTCTCTGCAAACTCATTGAGAGAGTGGTCGTTGGCAGACTCAGATGGTTTCTGGAGAGCAGAAATCCCCTAAATCCTTTTCAAGCTGGATTCGGAAAAGATAGAGGATGTGCTGACCAGATCGTCAGACTAGTGCAAGATGTTTCAGCTTCTTCCACTCAGAAGAAGATGACTTTGAGAGTTTTCCTTGATCTAGAAAAAACCTTCGACATGGTCTGGAGAGAAGGAATAGTCAACTGGATACACGATTTCCTCCAGGGCCGCACCATATTGAGGTGGAAGACGTTGCAACCCTTTCCCGATCCCATCACCGAATATCGTTTTCTAGGCGCTGAACTTCTGTATTTTTTTGTCTTTTTTCTCGCTGTTCCTAGAGATTTTCCTCGGTTTTAGTGTTATTTCCGGCTGTAATTGCACCATTGGATATGTAATTTCTGTGTTGGATTTCTGTGAAAATAGTTTTATCAAGAGTTTCACATTTTGCAGGTCTGTTCTCAATTGTTGTCTGTTATGAGTACTGCTCGACGTGGACCAATAGCATACGATATGCTAATGAGTTTGAATTTGAATTTGTCCGTGAAACCCGATCGCAGGCTTATAAGATCACCCCGAAGAGCTGGAGTCTGCAAGGATTTTCGCTTTCATCCTCGGCGCGCCGCTTCTCATTCCTCTGATCGCCATCTCAAGAAATATTAGTGGTCTTGAAGTTCTGTTTGAACATACGCCACTCTAATCATACTCTGAATCGTTATCGTTATCACTTGGAAAACGGCACACCTCAAGGCAGCGTTTTGAGTACATTTCTCTTCATTATCATTATGAACGGGATGACAAGACCAATAAAAGGAGTTCAGCTGTCGATGTATGCAGACGATATCGCCCTTTGGACCACCGGTTCCAAACAGCGATATTATGTCCACCATGCAAAAACAGCTGAACGAAACATCCAAGTTCTTATTTGACATTGGTTTTAAAAATCCACTAATACTGATATAATATAATAATATAATATAAGTCGCAAGCAGTCAGTTCTTTTCCACAGAAACAGAATGGACGCCAACGTCAAGCTCAGTATCGGCAACGAGCTCCTCTCGCTTTCCAGTACTGCTACCTTCTTGGGCATCATATTAGACGAGAGGCTAACTTGGATCGCCCATGCGCAAACAATAGAGCAAAGATGCTTAAAGCGTCTTAATGCCTTGAGAAAAATTTCTGGCAGCTCATGGGGAGCGAGTAAGTAGAGTCTACTGCAAGTGTACCGAGTGCCACCATCCGATCTCTAATGGACTACGGCTTCTACGAGAAGATTCAGGCGCAGGCTCTTGCAATCTGCTGTGGCAGTAAGCTTGGAACCAGCACTGCATCACTACAGGTGGAGTGTGGAGAACCCCCACTCGATCTTCGCCGACAGAAGCTCATGGCATATCAAGCACTCAGATCAATTGCAAATAATAACGAAGCAAGAAGTTATTTTCTTTTAGATACGAAGAAAAATAAAACACAAGCTAGGCTTCATCTGATGATGAAGAAAAAGCAGCTCGCGCCGTTAGAAACAATCGAAGTGCTCATTCCGAGAAAATTCGTCGAAGATTTTCAGAAAAGAGCAAACAGGGAAAGGCTGGACGAAATAGCTCCCTGGAGGCTAAAGCTCCCAAAGTTTGATAAATCGAACCTTTTCTTCGGTAATGGTGATCCATTGAGGATGCCAGTACCCAAGGAAAGGATCGAGGACCTACTAGGGAACCTCCTATGTTTCACGGACGCCTCAAAGACGGAAGACGGGAAAGCGGGGATCAGGATATACATCCCACAGAAAGAAGCTCAGTATCAGAACTTCTAGTCTCAGCAGTATCAGCTCCACTAGCAGCCATCGAGAGTTGCCTGCTGCACGTGAAGGAATCCTACCAGGGGAAGGCCACAGTCATTTTCACTGACTTCCTAAGTTATCTGATGGACTTGGAAAAAGCAATAATGCCTATAACGACACCGATGTTTACGGAATTCTTTCTACTATTTCAGAGCTTCAAGAAAAAGACAAAGAATTCACACTGGTCTGGGTACCTGCCCATGTTGGAATTCCTGAAAATGAGCAAGCGGACACCTCGGCAAAAGCTGCTACAACCAATGATACAACTGAATGCTGGATTCCGACAACAATCAAAGACAATCAAGAGGATCATCGACCAAAATGCCCTGCAGCAATGGCAGACCAGATCGGAAGACAAAGAAGAGAAGCAGTATAAGTTAGTGGGAAAAAGAGTGTCGGTAAAGAGCAAATTTCAATGTGCCTCAAGGAGGGAGACTTTGATCTCTAAACTCCCTCTTGGAAAATGCGCTCTAAATCGACACCTCTTTAAGATAAGTCGCCACGTGGTCGGTAAATGCCAAACCTGTCAGGAAGATGAGACTGTCCAGCATTTCCTAATGGAATGTCCGGGCCAAACAAGCCAGAGAAGAGCAATTAGAGACAAAATAAACCCACTGGGGGTTCCATGCTTAGCAATACTGCTAGTATGGAGCTAAAATACCAGTTGAATTATAAAAACCGCAGAAATCTGATGTAACCCAACATCTATCACACATTTGTTTGTTGTTTTTTTTCTTTTGTTGTCTTCGTTGTTGTCCAACTCATCAAGTTATCAATGCTGAGAACATTAATAAAATACTATTAGTACTGTTCTAGAATTAGGACTAAATGCTCCCGCATGGTCTAACAGCTAAGACTTCCGTCCCTCACGATGGCAGCACCGATTCGAATCCCGTTGCGGGTGCAACGTCCTAATCATCTAACTATGCGATGGACGTTAAGAAGTAATGTTTTGTGTCAGTGACCTGACTTTTGAATATTTTTAGATGTTTCTTTTGTTTTCGGATGACTATATGAAGTACGTGATAAGGTTGCATGAGGTGATGTATTCTTACGCATGATCGAACGATTCGATGACTTTCTGCATATTGATGAATCTAATTAACTCGATGTGTATATAAGGCGATATGCAGAGTTAGCTAGTAGAGAGGTGTAAGAGAGGCCAGTGAGTGGTGTTACAGAGCGTTAAAGTTCGATGGAGAGTCAGAGTTGTGTGCGAGTGTGTGTGTGAAAGAGCGCGAAGTGAGACGAGAACAATAGATTGTCGAGATTTGTCGAATAATTTGCTATTATACTTAAGTTTCGATCTTTTATTGTTGATTTCTTATTTGTCAATATACTTTTGTTTCCATTGTAATCTTGATTTTCGATTGATTTCGATTTAGTAAGATAGGAACCCAATCAGAGAATTATAGAACCTGACATTTTGTATCTAGGCTTACATAATTAAATTATTATTAAATTAATATAGCATAGCTACTAACTGGCTATCATTAGCTAGTCACCGATTTCTGGATAATAGGGGTGCCTCGGCTGGTCCTGGTTACTCCTACGCGGTATTGCAGTACAAGTATGGCAGTGCTCCTTCCAAATAATCTCGTTATTCAACGGACGTTAATATACTACCACCAGTTCCAGGCTCTCTTTCTCTCTCTCGTGTTGTACGTTTGAGTTTGTTATAGTCGCGTTGTCTTATTTCAAAGAGTTGTCGTAATAAAGTTTCTATTGCTTTTTAAAGTTGAATTAAACACGAAAGTCCCAACACATATATATTGTGTAGCGGAACAATATAGATTTAAAATCAATTAATTTGAATTTATTACATAAAATATTCGGAGTCTTTGATCGACAGAGCCGCGATCGTTACAATCGCCACTCGCTATCGATCTCACACAATAAACGCTTAAATACAATACCTCCTGTTGAGTATCAGTACCCCACAGTTTGTGACCCCGGATCAAGTACCCACAACCGTAACATAATTTCTCTAGAATAGTACTAGGAAATTTTCAGATTTCAAAGTTAGAGTAAATAAAAATATATTAAAAATCATTTTTTGCTAAAAAATTGAAATAATCATTAGAATAAATGTTTGTTTTACAAAAAAACTAAAATGAAAAAATCCGAACATCTGTCGCCTGCCACCTGAAAAAAGCTGAAATGGTCCCTTAGAAGAGGAAATCTTGGTCGAATATCATTAAACGTTAGCTTTTTTCCTGACCTCCTTCTCCCCACTAAATGCTTTCAATCTTCCAGCAAAGCCCTAAAATTCTACCATGCCATTAATTGCTGATGTAAACCTCTTTTTTATGAGCTATTTAGACTGGGAGTTTAGCACAAACATGTTGGAGTTTTTTGGCACCACAGAACGTTTGCTTCACATTAAATAAATTAAAATCAATCACTTTATACCTACAGTTATTATAGACTAAGGAAATTACATTCAGAGATGTCACTTTGTGCTTTTCAATTCATGATGATGTGTTCGAGAAATGTGGATCCAGCTTCCACAAAAAGCTCTCACTCCAAAATTCTGCCAGACCTCTAGAGCACATTGCAAACCTATCTTCCTCTGGCATAAGTCTATTACTAAAGATTTCATCAGCATTATCTCCCTACAATGATGGGGAGTTTAGCACAGATATTGACTTTTCCTGACATCAGAATGTTTCACACTCACCCAACAATTAAATGTTGAAAAACCTGGGCTAGAGCTTCTATTTTAACGAGTCTAGACGTTTATGAAGATGTTCAGAACTCAGCTAGAAAATGTCACTTTTTTGCGACATCAAATTCGAAGGAACCTAATGACCATCTATTTTTGCACACTATATTTTCCAGTTCCAGTTCCAGTTCCAGAGTTTTCAAAATGTCTCATCCGCATTTCTTTGGTTTATTGTTAAATTCGTCTCTCATGACTTGGAAATGTTTTTTTTAATTGAGTGAGTACTTGGGCTGTGTAACCATATTTTGTTGAAAACTATTCTAGGACATTGGAAAAACTTATCAATTACAGGTTTACAATATAATTATAACATAACTGTCAAAGAATGAAATGTCAGACATAAAAATTGTGAAACCTTCATGAAATTCTCAAATTTGTATGCCCATTATTGTCATTAGCATGCCTTAATCAGATGAGTAGAAATATAAAAGAAAACATCTCTTCACACAATTTTGTTGGGGCCCACAAATTAATGCTCAATGCTTATTATGTTCATAATTAGGATAAATGATATTCAAGAACCTTAGGATCTCAACTCCAACCTTTCAATTTTAAAAGTAGACAAATGTAGTAATCCTCAGGACACATAAAGCAGAATAATCAAAGTCAACTACTAAGCACAATAAAACCATTCATCATGATTTTGAAACATCCAAATTTGTTAAATTACTTCTGTCTGCAATGTGATCAGTTTATAAAATTAAGACCAGCAAAATAAGGAAAATTACTGAAATTGGTGAAATAGCAAGAAATCTCAGAATAATCTTTAAAATGTTCTGCATGACAATAGCATTGTATTCAGCAATTTTAATGTAAGTGTTTTCTCCCCAACATCTTGTCAAAAGATATGCATTTTAAGACTAGAAATAGTCCAAGGAATATCTAGTGTGACTTAAGCCTCGAGTAACATGACAAGAACAATATAATGCCATGGGATAAAAGTAAGAAATAGAAGAAGACTGAAGCTTCAATGTGCAATCATCCCCAAAACCTAACAAAAACGTTTTTTATTAAGACATCGGATAATTCAAAAATTTTAACACTTTAAAAATGAGACTCCATTCTTTGGGATCTATAGTTCAACTGCTTAAAGGTGATAATTACATTTGATTGCTATAATAACAAAAAGCATGGCATTGAACAATCAACAGAAAGACCTTTAGCCTATATCTTTAACACAAGCATCACAAACATACACGACATCACCTAATAAATAATGAATCATCATCAAACAGTGCAACAAAAAATGAATATCTTCATTAATAAATAAACACATTATTGAATGTCTTGGAATGTATCTGGACAGCTGAACATTGAAAACAAAAACTTTGATTCTTTTTGTGTGTAAAAATGCCCTAAATGAGATCAATTTGGTTATACAATAAACAACAGATCCAACAAAAGATAGATGACTAGATGTTGTTGCAGCGCAGTTTGATTTAAAAACATTGAGCAGGACTTTAAAGCAACAATCCAGGACCAGTTGCAAAATCAGAATTAAAATATAATCAGCACAAAAATATAAGGTTACGTCACAGATAATTAAGCTCCTAAAATGGAGATGGACTTTGTACAGGCAACCTTGATGACCAATCTGCAGTGACTATACATGGCTGAGAATTTGTAAAATTTATCAAGGCGGGCAAATCTAGTTCACGACACCAGTTCATTAACTGTATGACTACAACAAAAACAACAACGAATTTACACGAACAAGTAAAGGAGAACAAACAACAGCAAATGATTGAATGCCTAAACGATTGATTTAGAAAAGCACATTTTAAACCTCTCAAGACTCTTCGCAATAACTCAGCACAATAGGAAAGCATCTGATCAGCAAAATCTTTAAGCATCTAAATGTGTCGACCTCTTGTAGTTTGAATAATCAGTGCAGCAAACATTCTTTTCACTTCAGACAATTTTTCATGTTGGTGATCGAGGTGCTTTCGCTGCACTGGATGAAGGTGGAATTATCCTTCGCCTCCTGAATAAGCACCACAGTGATGCACAAACCATTAAACATATATAAAATATTCTCACCTGGCTTGCAAACTTGGAGCAAGTGATTCATTCTTATGGAACACAAATTTTTGAGACATCCGATGTTCTGGGCTAGATGCCACAGAAGGAGCATCCAGAGAGATTGCCAGAGGACTGTTTGGTTCCAAGGAGTGACTTCTTCTTTTGTCGAGCTGAATTTTTTTGTCTATCTCTAAATTTGTCACATGTGAAGTGCCTCTGAATTTGTTGAGACACCAGTCAAAATTGGAGGAAAAAGGCCATTTTTTGCCAAAGTGCGTCATCTCTTGAGATGGCTTCTCGTTGAGGGAAGGAATGCTTGGAGTTGAATCTGGAATGCTTCTTGAAAGAACATCAAATGATATATTGTCATTTTCAATATCAAGAAGAGAAAATCCATCAGTAATATTTGATGTCATGTGACTATGGAATGATTTTTTAGACTTTGATTCAAAAAACCTTTTGATGGATGAAGTAGTCTCTTTTTCCCCAGTATAGTGGCTGATGATTGGGTTTTTGTGCTTCTGAGCTGAGGCATCTTGCTGGATGAAACGCCTTTTACTATCTTCAGTCCTTTTCTCCATAAAAGTTGCTGCATGTAAACGAGCCTGAGAACTTGTTCCGTCATAGATCGAACCAACCTGATCCATAAAGCAAGACATGGAGTTTGATAGTCGGGCAGGAGAACTGGGACTCCTGATATCGAAAGATGTTTTTGAAAAGTCTGCAGGACTGTAAGGTGTGTCCATGTGATTGAGATGTAGAGGTTTATTAGAATCATATTTAAATAATTTATCTTTCCTTCTCATTTCATTAGATTCTCTTGTGCCTTTCACAGCATTGTTGTTCGCCACATTGACATCAATGAGAGAATCCTTTGCAGCAGTAAATGAATCTTGGACTGGGTTCCTCTTCCAAGAAAAATCTTTCTGATTTATCTTTTCACTCAACTTTTCCCGACTCACTTCAATAATCTTCATGAATTGAAAACCCATGTTCCTATCACAAGAGGCTGAAGCACTGAGCCTCAGGTTTGGAGATTCCTCATTTTTCACAGCAGCTGGTTCGTCAATGTCACTCTCATCTTCACTAAATCCCAAAGAAGCAAATATGCTAGCCATAGTGAAAGGTGCAGCCCTTGTGGCATGATCATCAACATTAGCATTTGTCGATGCATATTCATCTGGACACATGTTCGTGGTCACTGTACTCCCAAAAAGTGAACTCTCAGCTCTTGGCTCATCATCTTTGATGTGCATCCCTAGATCTTTCTTAGTCAAAAATTCGAAGTCTTTAGAATCAAACAAAGTCATTCTACTTTCTGAAACATTGAAATCTAATAAATTACCAATGTCAAAGGCTGAATTCTTCTTGGATGACCTAAAGTCTCCACTTTTTCTTTCCATTTTTCCATCCATCATTTCCGATTTTTCTTTTATTTCTCCAACTACAAACTGATCTTCTGATCCATCTTTTCCCTTTTTCTTGGTGTCCTTCTCAATCTTGCAAACATCATGACAGGAGTCATTAAAAGACTGCCCTTCTTCTCTGCCAGATGGCTTTAAAATGTTTCGTAGCTGAAAATCTAAGAGATGCAGTTGTGGATCAACAGACTGAACAATGGAAGAACTCTCCGGTTGAAGTCCCGGTGACAGCTTCGGCACAGTGCCGCCGAGTAAGTTTATGTTTAATTCCTTTCCACTGGTTGCATTTTTATTCATTTTTGTATTATTACTGTCTACAAGATCAACTTTATTATGCACATTGTGTCCAGAATAAGCATTCTCGGCTTCAGAATGAGTAGCAGCATTGAATCTCTCTTCGTTCACAACAGGAGACTTTAAAGGATCAGACTCATGGTTATTGTTTTGGGTTTTAGGCTTGTTTTCAAGGCATGTAAAGTTCAGTTCTTCCACATTAGTATCAGTGGCCACATGAAGTGGTGATCCAAGTTGGCTGTAAAACATAAATTCATCATAAAGCAAGGCTCAGTGAATGCATTTGAGCATAAGTTAAACTAACTCCACAATGTCACACTCCTTTACAGCAGGCTGAGTGGTCACAGATATGTTGGATGAAGTCATTTCTGATGGGATTTTCTCCCAGTCATAGAGATCTGATTCCTGGATGCCCTTTCTATGCATGCACTGCTGGATGAGCCCTGCAAGGGCAGCATAATGTGGTGTGTCAGCATAAGTTAAGCTCTGCAGGTGGTTCAAGAAGGCACGAAACTCCGCCGGTAGGTGTCTCAGGAAGAGTGAGTGGTCGTACTTCTCTTTCAAAAGACCGACCTGCTCTTTTTCCTTGACCTTCCTCCAAGGTAAAGCACCTGACACAAACTCTACCACCATGTAAAACAATGACCATAAGTCATCATGCCTTCCCATTTCCTAAGAAAGTAACATGAAACCTGATTGTGAATTATGAATCAGTAACATTTAATTTGCTTGGAATAATTATTTGTTACTTGATTAAATTTGATTACTTGTCTAAAGGCTAAATAAACTCTAATTACAATGAAAGTCTAAGAAAAACCTTGTTTTTGTGAGCATTGATAGATGCATATCGTACAGTGCCTCTGAAACCAGCAGCAGTCCTGGGCTGTCTAACTTCTCCATATTGGTTGACATACTGCCTTGCAAGACCATAGTCCAACATGTAAACCTTGCGACATGTTGTTGATGTTATGCCCATTGCAAAGTTTGACTGCAATGCAAAGGAACATGGAAAAAAAATTGACACAAATGAAGTTAGCAATGTTACATACTAAATCACATAAATAACTTATAACAAATCTGTTTTCTCACTTATTACTATTTTAAAGCTTAGCAAACCATTCAATTCATGAGGCAAATATCTTTATCTTAAAATTTAATCAATCTTAACACAGAGCCAATCATTGAACCAACAGGTTTAATGTCTCTGTGAAGAAATCCAACAGAATGTATAGCCTCAATGGCATACAGTATTTGCAGACTAATCCTAAGTGTTGTACTCAGTGTCAAACATCCCTTGGGCTGACTTCTCCTCAGCTCAGCCAGATTTTTCCCTTGGAGAGACATGACAACATAATTAAATTTTTCATTTCTTCCACAAGAAATGAATGCACAAACATGGTCTTTTCCTAAAGTTTGAACAAACATGATTACATTCAAACATATTTATGTAAATGAAAAGCTACCATATTAAATTGAAAAAAATAACCTTGTAGTTTCTTTAACACTGCAACCTCCATTTTTAAAACTTGCTTTGACTGTTTGGCAGACTCCAATTTAAGAGCCACTCTATCCTTGCTGCTAACATCTTCTCCTTCATAAATTTCACCAAATCCACCTCCACCAATTTTTCGTATCTGCATTTTAAAACAGATGTTAGAAATAAAAATGTAGTGGGAGCAATGTTATTTTGGAACAACTCACAATTTTCCAACGGTCCTTAACAAGCTGACCAGCAGTCAGCAGATCTTCACTTTGGGAAGTCATTTGGAGGCTATCAAATATGCCACTCTCAAACTTATTTTATAATTTAATACCTAATTTAAATAAAGCAATGTTAGCCATTACAGCAATATATTAGTAATTGTTGGCCAAGTGATGGGCTAAAGCCAACTCACAGGCAACAACTTTTGGTACCTAAATCCATACTTAACCCTACCCCTAACCTATTTTCTCCTGATCCTGGAAATATAAGTAGAACTGACAAAAACCGTGCGTGCGAGTTGGCTTTTGCCCGTCACTTCTCCAATCACAAATGTAGCCAAACAGCGTGGCGCATGACACTTTAAAAGCATGTTAATAAATCCTTTCAATGATAAGCCAAAATACTCCTAAAGCGTGCGGCGTAAATATTACACTATAAATGAAAATACTTTCTTCTAAAGTCATTGTAAGCCATACAAGCTAAAGCACAACCTTTTAACAAAGGAATGGTTCAGCAAATTATGATCCAAAGCTTCTCCTAATAGTATAACATCCTCTCGCCCAAATACTGAGATCTTGAGAGTTGCAAGCGCTTTCTCGCTCAGGCCAGTTCCATCTTTGTTTTTTATCATACGGCCAGATAAATCTAGGGACGGAGCCCAGCAGACAGTTATTCAAGCGCAAAATTCTTAATGTTCGATTTTAATCTGGAGTGCATAATCTATTAAAATAATTATAAAATTATATGCTTTGATTTTAATTTTTGTTTATCATAACACATATTTTTAACTTTTGTAGTTCCTTCCATAGGGACCGTCCTAAAATGACAACATGTCCGGTATGTTTTGAACATGTTCCAAAGTCTCATTTAAAAACATAAAATCAATAACAATTAATTAGTAGCCTATTTCTCTTGTTGTTGTTAATACAAGAATTTCTAATAAAAATGTCAGACTAAATTTGATCCTAAAATAGTTTTTGTCCAGGTTTCCGCTGCAGTTTCACATAGGATGTTATAAAAAAAAATATTTGAACCTAGATCAGAGTAAACGAACCTGGGATGCCAACTATAGGGAAATAAAGGCATGCGAAATTGACAAATTTTGTGAAAGTAGTTTGTTTTTATTGAATAAATTGTGAACAATGTTTAAATCGTAAGCGACATTTATGAAATTTATTTTGTAACATAATCGTCAAAATTCTAAATTGCCTGGAAAGCAAGCACTAATAGATAGGCGAAAGCCAAAATACCAGGACTCAACTGATGTGAATGAATCAAATTACTAAATACTTGAGAAATGCTCTTAAATTCCATTTTATGACCAGGTGATTAAGACGGCACTTTTACTCGCTCTCATCGAATGGAATGAACAAGACCTTTTGAGGAATTAAGACGTTTTTATTTTAACACGTTTTAAAGCTGATTTTACTACTAAACTTACCTACTTTTGTCAAATAGAGAATATTAGGTTAGTAGAGCTTGTACAGTTTTTTTTTAGCGTAAGTGGTTAGAGTCACATAAACGTTCACATTATTAATCTGAGCGATTAATGCCGTTTTTAATTAACATCGCATGAAAGTTGATTCTTCACCGGGGATTCCATATCATTACCATAACTAGGTTCAACAAAATTTAGATGGAACTTAGAAAAAAAAAAGCCGGAAATTTATAATAATAATAATGCATAATAAAATTTATACCGGCAACAATGAAAAGCTTTGTAACTGCCAAGGAGTAAACAAGTCCAATGGGTTCCATGATTTTACCAATGAATTGAAGTGTACTAGACTAGAATTTCTCCAAATACTGACCATTCCATGTGTTTAAAAATGCAGACTCTCTTCAGGTATGACGTCACAAAACCTCCACCAGAAGGTTCACAAATATTTTGCCTCAGATCTATTTTGCTTAGTTACTTAAGAAGTTTCAAATTGACTGAGTTCCGAAATCCCTTCTCATTAAGTGTGAAATCATTTATACACTGTATTTAGATTTTCAGGACTACTGCGTTTGCCAACTGACGTAACGAATATGAATTAATATTTACCTCAATGGTATATCATTCTTGTTTTCATCCCCCACTAGCCATTTTAAGTCGTAAATGGAGAACAACTGTTCCATAATTTTATTGCTAGCCATAATGTTAACTACTCAACTTAATTAGCGAAAGAGAACTAAACTATTTAATTTAAAAAATCTTCAAGTTCGACGATTATCGAAGAAAACTATTTTTAACTACATTGACAATTCCATCTAAATGGAAATCAATGCTATCCATCCTTCGGTGCAGGCCTTTTACCTCCTGCTGAATGTCCACCTTCATTTGTTTTAATTTTTCCAGAAATGCTTCTTCATTTTTATGTCTTCCATCGAAATGTTTTTCGTTGCCAGAGAAAGGTTTCTTAGTCGCATCGCATGGTTTTAAATCCAGTTTCATGTTACTTCGATCAATCGGTTGTTTTGGCACAGACATTTGCTTCAAGATGGACGGCACTTTGATGATGATTTCCTCAGCATCGTCGAAGGTTGGGTTTACATCTGTTCAATATTTATTTAGTTGTTAAATCGTATTTAATGTTTAAATTTCAGAGTAGTGACAAATGTAACAAATGGACAAAGCGTCACTAAACTTGAGTAGTGTTTTGTCAGCAATACGTTATTTATTTCATCGAGCAACGACACAGCATCGTCATCGTCACAGAATGCTTTTGGAACAGTCAGTTTAGTCTTCCGTTTCCCTTTTTGAGAAGAATCGTTAGGTTTTTCTCCGACTGAAGATTGCCCGTCAGTTTCAATTTTATCGCAGACTTCATGATAAAGCTGATCAATTGTTTGAGGCAATCTTAGACACGATTCATTTGAATTCAGCTCTATTGAACTTCGAAACAAACTCTTGCCGTCCAACAGAGTTTTTATTGAATCTGGAGTTTCTCCAAGGCTCTCGATTTCTGTAAAATTTGGCGATACGGAAATGCTCGGCGATCCAATGAGGCTTGGAGATTCAAGCAAAAACTGGGATTCGGCAAAAGTAGATGTTCGCCTGAGATATGCGGCTTTTTTCAATCTCGAAAAGAGGCCTTTACCCGAATTTGTGGTCGTCAGTAACTGATCGTCCCTAAAACTTTTTGCTGGATCCATGTGGTAAGAATCAAAGAATGAAGGTCTGGAAAGACTCATTTTCCTGAATCTAGAAATGATTTTCCTGACAGGATGACTCTCCGAGAGATCTAAAGGAGGCTCGTTCTTTTTTCGTTCCTCGAGTTCTCTTTCCTTTGCCACATCAGAAATTTTTCTGAATACAATCTTTCAAATTTGGAAACAAAACAATTTTTAGTGTATAAAGTCCAAAAAGCGTCAAAACATGTTGAATTTATTTTTGTTACTAACTCTTTTCCTGAGATTATAAGTTAGTTTGAGTGTGTCTTCAAACACTACTGCAAATTGTTGGTAAAACCTGAGCACCTCCATCAACTTGTCACTTTTTATGAGGTGTAGGTCGCAGTATGTTAGTGCTCTCACATTGGCCATACACTGATTGGCACACGATTCTATCCAAAACTGATCTCCCACCACATCTCCTTTGGCTTCGTTTGCAAGAAGTAAGTATTTGAAATGTATGAGTGAAAAAGCTTTCCGAGCTGAGTTACGAATAAGAACTATTGATATATTTGCTTAAAACTTACTGAGGATTGCCACAATCTGTTCGTCTTGAACCACTTCAAGCGAACCAGTGATGATGAAGCACAATGAATCCAAACTTTCCCCTTGATGGAATAACATGTCACCTGGGGCCCAGTGGCTCAAAGAAAAGTGCACAGCAAGGGCCCTCAAACATCCTTCGCTGGCCATTTGAAACACCGGGTGTTCACTAAAGACATGCCTGTTCAGATGGACACAAATGTCAGCCTTTAGATCAGCAGGACAGTAATTCAAGACCTGTGCAGAAGGATTCAATAATTATTGTCAATTTATAATCGTTTCCAATATTTAATAAAGCGTAATAGCTTGTTTCGCGCAGCTACTCAAATATTTTTGATCAGGCGGTGCTTAAACATTTGGCAGCAATTGTACGATTACAAGAATTGTAACTGTTATCCCAAAATATGATGAAATTCTTACTTTATCCGAATCAATGCCTTTGTCAATGGACCACGTCGATATAACATAATCTATTACTCTTTCACCCAGTGAATTGGGCACACTGTGCAGTTCCATAAAATCTTTGACGTCCTTCAACATTTGGTGATAGCGACCAGTTGACGAATACATTTGCTGGAATATTGTCGTGACATTGCCAAAAATAGTCGCGTAGAAAAGTGCTGGAATAGGTAGGAGTTTATACACATGAAACATATATATGATATCTTAAATAAATGAAGATACTGACATCCCAAGATCATCATGCAGATTGTGAATATCTTCTCGTATTCGCTTGAAGGCGAAATATTTCCAAAGCCGACGCTTGTCATGCAGGAAAGTGTGTAGTACAAAGCCGAATAGTAGGACATGGCATCAGAAGGACCTCCTGTCCATATGTTTTCACCTTCAGTCTCATTTACAAAAACATAAGCTGCCTCAATTTCTTTGCCGAGGCGTTGAAGCCAGCTGTATTGAACCCCGTTGGATGCCTCGTAGCTTCCGATCGTGAACCAAATGCAGGCAAACCAATGAGCGATGAGTGCGAACATAACAATTAATAGAACAAGTACTGCTGCTCCGTATTCTATGTACTGGTCTAACTTACGCGCCACCCTGCCCAACCTCAGAAGTCGAACGACCTTAAGAGCGTTGAAAAGGTTGCTAACGTTCTAAACAACACACAAAAATGCAATTTATTAGCGATGACTATCAGCGAAATCTGTAATTATTCAGGCATTATTAATTAACCTCTGTGGCATCAGGGAATGCATTGAAGGCGTCGTATGGCAGGCAGGAAAGCAAATCTATAGCGAACCAGCTTTTGAGATAATTTATTCTTATCACTGCTGGATCGGAAACCACTTCTCCTCCTGGTCCTACAAATGTCATGTGGAAGTTCAGCATGATGTCTATGAAAAATACGATATCCACCACACTGTCGATGACTAGAATTGGTACGCTATCCATTGTCTTGCCCTGGAAAGCTGCGTTATAAGGCACCATGACTGCAGTGTAGAAGGTCAGAATCAAGATGATCCAATCCCAAATAGACTTGAAAGAAGAATGATGTAGAAGAATATTAGCTGGAGTTCTCGGCACTTCTTGGCAGTACCTTGGTACACTTTGGTCAGTCGGAAACAATCCATCCTGCATGGACTTTCGCAATTTTTAATTTTATTGGAATATAATTTTATTAGCGGAAACAACAAAGAATACTTAGTACTTTCAGTGTATGGAAGCCATGGATACGCTGAAGATCGAAGTTGGAAGAAAATATTGGAGAAACAGGTGACATTCCTGTCTGATAGAAGGAAGGATGTTTTGCCATGCTCCTTGACACCGATCTTGCCAGACGAACCAACATGCTCAGAGATGTCACTTGTAGAAATATTTTTATAGACAATGCTCGCATATGGTTTTAAGTTCAACAATTTTCATTAAAAATGTTACTTTTGCTTGTATCACCATCCATCACCATCTTCTGAGCGGTGATGTCCTTGAAAGTGATAAGGAGAAGCGTTATCAATTCCTGATCATTTTTTATCCAAGTGACACATGTGCGAAGCCAGATAGGAGTTGCTGGGAGAATAATTATCACTATTTAGACAAATTATTAAACACCTTTGATTGATTTGAATAAACTTGGAAAGATCCGTTCTAAGCACTTTCCATTTTGAAAAGATTGCGTTCACAAATACATAAATCAAAATATTTGCCATCTTTCCGGTAGAATTGAATTTCAAGGGTTTCCTGGATTTTCCCCTCAAAGACCATTTTTAAACGATCGATGGTCACTTGATCAGTTAGCTCTCCATGCATGAAGGAACAGATGGCCTCCTCATGCATTAGGTCCAGTCTGTCGTATCCAGTCAGCTGACAAAAACTTGGATCACAGAAGATGATGGGGAATCTTTCGATTCGGGAGTTGGCCAAGAGAAACTGGCATTCTGAACAATTAAACGCAATTTAATTACGAAGTAACATTATTAATCAATGGAGGTAAAAAATAAGATAATTAATATTACGTTGGTTGGATGTTATTCTGATGACGTTTTCAATAAACGTGTTCTGTGGAGCCAGGAGGCCCCTGCGAGATAAAACTATCGGAGGAATTGTTATTGTTTAGCGGGAAATTATCTCAGATTTTTCACGCAGAACCAAAATGTCTTTAAATTGAATACATTAATGATTGTCTAGTTGCTTCCGTCTGACCATTGAAATACGGGTGCATTTATATTGCATAGCAGAGTGAAACAAGAGACTAATTACTATTCCATGGAAAACGGAAGGAGGGTGGAAATGAGACATCAAACAATGATGGAATCTATTTATTCGTGGAGCATCTCAGGTGTGTAATTAAAATCATGCAGCTGGAACGAACGAGCATAGCTGACAGTGAAAGCTTGAAATGGCGCAATTATATACTTATAAGATTCACCCAATGAAGATATAGCTATGGAAAATACCTCGAAATATTGCATATAATTTATAGTATGCAGACATTTAGTTAAGTTTTTATCTTTAAGTTATTATTTTAATCATCACGTTTAGTAGTACATGTTCATACTGTGAAATATTTCCAATATTTTCCTTAATTATATCTTCATTGGGTGAATCTTAGACGATTTTTCTGTAATTTTCAGCATTTGTTACTTAAATATTCAAAAATCGTTTTCGGCACGTTCATTTGGAGTAAGGCTATAATTACTACTTATTATGAAAGTTAATTTTTTTTAGAATTCAAATATAAAATCTATCTTTGCATGAACCTGTCTCGTTCGCCGAACATTTTGTTGTACCTAATGTTCTACATACTACAAATATGTAAAATTTGAAATTTTGAAATATTTTCCGTAGTTATATCTTTATCGGTTTAAAAAGACTAGTTATATATTTTAAAAGGTAATGGCGAGTAGAATTTAAATATGTAATCGTTATTTAGCACAACCGCTGGGCAAAATTTTAAATTTGGTTTTTATATTACAAATCGCGATAAAAATTTAATTATAATTTATTTAATAATTTAAATATTAATATGTAATTCCTCCATTGAGCGTCTTTTAAGATATAAGTCGCATTTTTATTTTCAATGGGTGATTTTTTAACAAATTTTGTTTTTTTAATTGTTTCAAAATGCCAGATTTTGGCAGTTTTCACACTGGTTGAAACATCCAGTTAATTTAGCATTCCTTTGGAGAAACATAGTTTTTCTTAAATAGAATTTCTGAAGTGGTCATAGCCACCTATGAAGGCTTTCGGAATTAAGTAAAAACTTTTTACTTAAAAGCTACCAAAAATTATGAAGACGTGTCAACATATTGACAAGAACTTTGATATCTTTTGATGTTCCAAGTTAAGGTGCATGGTCAACGCGATTTGATTTCGATATTCGATATGAAAATCGGTATAATTAAAATCTTGATTTTCGATTTATTTAATATTGGGATTTCTACGAGGAAATAGAACAATTTTCCGAGTTAGTTAACCGAGATTATTTCGGATGTGAGAAGACGCTTAGTGATCAAAATTAAGGAAGGGACTTTATTAATTATAGTGAATATTATTTCATCTTCTCGTTAGAATGTTGACAATACCTCAAATGGAATTCTAGAAATAAATTAACTTCGAAAAACATTTATCATATCCTTCCTATCTCATTTACACGTAGTTAAAAATCCTACAAATTGTAATCGCGATACTGTCAAATTATTTTGTTTTTTTGTTTGTTTTTCATTTCAATTCATTATTAAATTTTGGTTAAATGCTTGTAGGCGATTCTTTGTGTTACCATGGTTAAGCATGCTCTTCCTTAAGTTTGACCTTTACCTTTCATAGCTTGTAAAATGTTGCTCTGTCAAATTGAAACAAAAAAAAACTTGCTTACTTCTCGGTTATATAATCCCTTAAAATATTGATTGCAAATAGCATTTGTCTACTAGCTTGAGTTTTGCTTAATCTATCGTCATTATCAACGAACTGGTAACTGCCATCTGCCTTTTATAAATAGCCTACGATTAAAATAATATTGTACAAAAAAAAGTTTACAAAATTTCAATTAATTCTGATAGTTTTGAAATCCCAATTTATTGTCTCAGCCAACAAAAACTTCTTAAGACTTTGCATGCGAAAAAGCATCATTCAATTGTGATTATAGATTCCTTTAAGTGAATGCGATTTTATTTAATATAATTATAATTTAATTGTGTACTTCTCTCTATCCAAGTGAAATGGACGATTGAGATGGTATTCCATCCAATAAACAAAACTAAAATCAATCTTTGAAGCGAGGCACAGGTTCAAAGTGAAAAGTTCCAAGAGGAATCAGACCTAGCTATTGCAATAAGAGTGGCAAAAAATATTATGTTTGACTCCATTATTAAACATTTGAATCTAGAAAATATGCCAACGATTACAATATCAAATGGTAGTGAATTCTAAGATAATTATAGAATTATTATCATATATAATTATTATATTAAATATAGAATTACTATGACATATAATTATTATATTAATTATAGACTTATGTTATCTATAATTCAATTTAGTGTAAATAAGTTGTAAAGATTTCATGATGTAATTGATATACCTTTCAGAGTGATACTTATATGAATGACTTCTTGTATGCCTAATTACGCTGTGTTTCTGCTTTTACATTTTGTAAGTTATGTTTCCATTTTATATTTTATAACGAATTGTGAGCAAATATCACGAATAACGAATCTACTTTATGAGTTTCTCACAGATCTGGAATATAAATAAGACATCAACAGTTGAGTGCTTAAGCGCTGCTTAGTCTTAGGAGGCTGATGAAGGTGATACTGTGGAATTGTAAAATTTGGAAAACATAGTTCCGCCATAACGAGGTAAAGTTAAATGCTAGGAGTAAGTAAAAATTTATTTGTATTTGTGACAAAAGGTTTAAAATGAGACTTCTTGGATGAAGTTTTTCATAAAATATATTTCCTTAGAGGAATACCCAAGTAAGTGTGATCACCATTTCTCGAAAGACCAACTGCCAGTGGGTTCAGGACCACTTCTTCAGGATTCATTCTCTTCAAGAATCGGGGCACGAACAGCGTATCTTTCACCAGCATCACGTGAACATCTGGTTCATATCCAACGCAATTAAACAAACATCCCTTCGGCCAAAGAGCAAAGAACACATCCGAATAACCCTAAATAATTTTTTTATCGATAATTAAGGATTGAATGTGAAACAAAAGCCTCAACGCAGATCAACACATCTTCCAATAAGATCACAAGTTTCCGCCAACTGACGTCCACAAATTTGCCAATAATTCACTTGTTATAAACACAGGACAAAACAGTTTAAAAATACATTTCAATTAAGAACATAAAGATTTCACAAAAATCAGCGACGCAGTTTAATGTTTAAAATTAGAATTGGTCAGACACAGATTGTACACGTTAAAATTTCTATACACGAGGGTAGCGCAACTAACAAAATTGCCAGCGGTTTCGTTTCATAGTAAATCGAAATCAAAGTAGGACAACAGCTTCGTCACTCGTCGGAGAAGTTTCCCTCGCAAATCCCAACAATTTCCGACACTCTGAGGCAACAGCTGGAATAGATTTCAATGGAGTCAGCATCTCTTCCACAGTTGTAGCATTGCTCGAAGTACGTTTGATTCCAGCATTCTCCAACAATTTCTATACCCTGCCACCGACCGTTTCTTCGGTTGTTGCCGTTTCCATTTTCGTTGCCATGCTTCTACACTCAATGTTCAGAAGGAATTGGACTAGGACTAGTGCAAATATTATATTTCTTTTAGGCAACATTTATTCCTGCAATGATGCAATCGTTTATGTGTGAAAAGAAAGTCCAGAAGAACTCAAATAAAACTCTCTCGTCCAAACGAAAACCTCGTGTCTATAGATACAACACGAGGGAGCAACTCACCTATGCTTCTCGGCTTGTGTTACTCAGATAATTTTAGGTTTAAATCCAGACAATGTAAAAGTCAATTCCATCCACATACTTTTCCTCGCTTAACGTTTGTGACAACTATAAACGGCTTACCAAGACAATTATACTGAACAATTAAGCCTCATCGGGCACGCGGCCAATGTTGAATGTCACTTAACTGCACTTCAGCACGGAGCCTATTTATTAAACAAAACACAAACGCACACGCATCCCTTGGCTGCCTTATCATCCAGCAGAGAAACTTTCCTTGCTAGTAAAAATATTCTAGATTCTCCTTCTCCGCCTCAGACTGTTTATGTCTTTTTCTGGAATGTTTGGTTTAAGTGATCTCTCCATGAAACATGGTCGATAGTCTAAATTTCTAGGCCTTTCTATTTCCAGATAGGCAGGTTTTACTTAATCGATTGCTTTTAATTAGTGATTTTTATCAATTAAACTCCTGATTTTTGTGAAATGCATCCTGTTCTAAAGTTCACATCCGCAATCATTCTAAGGCTGCCAAGAAATAAAAATTTGCTCTCGAGGGAGAGCACAATAACCTAGGAAATACTTTTCAACTAGGATATCAGTTTGATCCAAGTTCACACGACACTATGTTCAAATTACTATATAGTAGAAGTTCGGAAATCAATGTACGGTGGAATTCGTTTGATCATGAAATGGAAAGCAATAAATTGAACGCCAAACGTAAACAAGTCGTGAATGCATTGCGGAGGCCTCATTTCTTCACTTTCTCATACTTTTGTTATTCTATCGGCAGCCCTTGCCAGAACTAATAACTGAAGTGTATATTGACTTTGCTAATAATTAGCATTGTAATTTTTAAACTGGAAACTTTTCGATACAAATAAAAAAATTGTGGAAATTTTTTGACTTTGATAAAAGAAAAGGGAGATAAAAATATGAGTTGATGCAATCGTCTATCATGACGCTTGACAGGTATTTCTCAGAATCCTTGGCTTTTCACACTAATTCCTTATAACGACTTGTGACTGGCTGAGCTAATCATCAACTTAGAATCTGTGAGTCAAGATTAGCTCATCTTCTATGAATCTGGTCGAGTTGTTCCCTCAACGGATATTTTGTTTTTCTCCGCGCAAATACGAAGTCACGGTCGAAAGAAAATTCATAAAATATCACAATGCTTCGAAATAATGAACTGACGAGAGTTTTTGTGACTAAGTTGATTCCTAAACATCAATATAATGACAGTTGCAAGGTTTAATATTGAATTTTTATAATCGAAGGTCCTTCCGTCCATGAACTTTGATCTTTAAACCAGTCTCTGGCCGGTTTAGAAACCGGTTTTTAGCAGGATGCATCACATGATGTTGCTGTATTTTCTAGAGGGCTCATAACCTGTTGTTCTGGTCTCTAGACTGAAGGAGAGAATGAAAAATTATGAGTGGTGTCTGCGGAGCAGTGGAGTTCATGACTATCAGGTGTGATTACAGAGTGCTGGAGTCTCACTTTCATCGTTCTAGTGTTGACCGACCTAAGGAGAAACTATATAGTTCCTAAATGAAATGGTTTTTTTTTTGATTGCATTAACAATCATTACACAAATCATCAAAAAGAAGAATCTTCGCTGTATGCCGCTTAACGTTTAACAACGCAACGAAATTAACAAATTGAAATTGAAACACTTTTGGCGGGATAAAAGTTTGAATTAGCTCATTATTATTTCTAGAAAACTTTAGGAAATGATATTTTTTTAAAGGCAGCGGTTAAAGTCACTTATCAATTAAAAGAATAATTCTAGTTCTTTCAAAGTTATGCTATTGAGGCAATTTAGAGACAAGCTTTAACATCTTTATGCGTAAATTAGCAAAGGAGAGAGTAAAACTTTAACAAACAATCTAATATCAGAGATAATATTTTCACCTAATGTCAAGTATTGACATTCACTCCATAAACTTAATTTAAAGTTAGCCGAGATCAATGAACTTATGGAAAGTGGCAATATTCGTGAATATTGATCTAAAATGCTATTATATCTTTTCGGCATAAAAATTTGTTTTCAGAAAATATTTGGGCAATTAAACCTATAACTAAAATATCAGCATTACTATACTTATTACATTTTATATATTAATACATAAATATTACAGCATAATTGAAATGCGAAATTTTGCTTATTTGGCGTCTGTAGTTACTGTGTCCGAAGAGGGTGCGCGTGAGGCAACAAAATTCTTCGTTAAAGATGAAGAAAATTAAACGTCTATTTTCAAGTGCTAAAAACAACTCAGATAATGCTAGTTTCCGGGGGAGTTTGGGGAAAAGAAATAGTAGCCTTTCATCCATCGCTGGCCAATCTCTAAATTACGACGTTAAACCAAAAGATTTGGACAAAATACATAAGGCCGTTCTGAATCAAGACGAAAAAAAAGTTGAATTGCTGGCGCCTAAATATGTCAATACTAGGGACAAAGCAGATAGGTAGTATTTCATTTTCATGCACAGCAGGGTAGTATAATTTTATTATGCACATGTTGTTGTTAGAACACCTCTTCATTTGGCTTGCGCCATTGGAAATGTTGCAATTGTTGAGAAATTGTTGTCTTGGAAAGCCTTGATAAATGTGCCTGATAGAGAAAACAAAACTCCTCTCTTCAAGGTTTGAAGGATTCATTTGGTTTCTTTTTACCTTAACTTTATAGATAGTCATTCTTTTGTCTGGCCAGATTAACTAGGCATTTACAAATATGTTCTCTATTTAATATTTTTATGACTAACAAGGCCATATAACTTAGGCAATTGAATGTGGTCATGAAGATTGTGCAAAGCTTCTCATACAAACAAAAGTTGGACTGACGGTTTATGACAAGGATGGAAATTCATGCTTGCATCATCTGTGCATTCATGGCATGACAGCACTGATCCCTCTGGTCCTTGATAAACTTACCGTGGCTGACACTGATAAAAAGAACAAGGTAAAATCTTTAACTTCAATTTAAACTCTCTAATCAGATTATTTCAATAAATCTCAGTTAAATTGTTTAGTTTGGACAAAATCCTTTGCATTTGGCCATTGAAAAGAACAATGCACAAGCAATTGAAATGTTGCTAAAGAAAGGTGTGAGTCCTAACACTTACAACCAAAACAATATCACCCCTCTCATGATGGCCTGTTATCGAGGACACAAAGACATTGTACTTCAGCTTCTTAAGCACGAAGCTGATCCGTCAATGAAGGATTCCAACGGTTCAGAATTTTATCAGCTGCATTATTTTCATAACCGTGATGGCTTGGGAATGAGTGAATAAAGCAATTAAACATTAAATGCTTAAAATTTCGTTCATTTAACATAACTATCATATCAAGTGATAACAACTGCATGTCTTAATTGCTAGGAAACACAGCAGCAGATTTGGCCATGAAAATGGGACATGAGGATTGTGTGAAGGAAATTGAATATTTCCATGAGAAGGATGCAAATGCCGAGGCAAGTGATTTAAATGTAGAAGAGGAAGAAGCAATCAGTGGGGACAAATCCAGCAGATGTTGGTATTAATAAATAAATGATTGTCAATAGCCTGTTAATGTCTAGTTAATATTTTCATTCTGAATAGTGGCTTTATATTTAGTTGCAAGGACTGCCAATGCTAAAGAAAAAAAACAAATGAACGAGGAAGAAGAAAATGAAGAGGATGCCTCGTGGGAGGAATCTGAGGCAGAGGGAAATGATTTCTATAAAGTTGGTGTTGTTTTGATGTATTTCTTAATTATTATGGATAGCTAAATTATTATGGGTCATGTTGCATAACTGGATGTAAATACCAGATTCATGCCAATGTAAGTTTTATTTAGAATGTACTCTTAAATTATTCTAATTTTATTAATTATTTCTTCAAGGGCAAAGCCAACCTAATGCTTTCCAAGATCCTTAAAGAAGATCATCCACCAGGTGGAGCTACGGGAGGTGAAGTTTTAGAACTTCCACAGTGGATGTTTTGCCAACTTCATTAGCATTTCATTTTTTAATAGCTCAGTTCATTAACATTTTGTTTTTAATGATGAAGGAGACCCAGACCTTGGTGTGCAGTTAACTATTTCTGACAAAATAACTAAAAACATGTTAATGGATTGTGATGATGAAGAGGAGGATGTGGATGAGGAGGTTACACCACTCTCTGTGACAGAAAAGGTGAGGAATTTCTTTTGTTGGTAGCTGATATCCTAAAGGCTCAGATCTTCAATAAAAATTGGTGAATGCTTCACAGAAAAAAGAGATTTCTGCTTTGAAAGATCAGATTCAATGTGAGCAGTCCAAGATCATCATATTAATAGCATTGCATTATTATTATTACTATTATTATTGTTATTTTTATTATTATTGTTGTTGTTATCATTATTGTAGTAGTAGTAAGTAGTAAGTTTATTTATATAGCGCCATAAGCGTGAGCGTCAGGGGCACTTAGACCATTTATATAGCGCCGGCTCCCAGGGGCGCTTTGTGGTGGTGCAAGGTGGGTTTCGAACACGACACGTAACGACTGTTGCTTTTACCGTCGTTCGCAGGAACGCTACCCTCTGAGCCAACTTGCACCCCGTTGTATTGTTATTATTATTATTAATATTGTATTATTATTATGTTATTATTATTGTTATTATTATTATATGATGATGATGATGATGATGATTATTATTATTATTATTATTATTATTATTATATTACAGCATGTTATAATGACATTAAGAACATTTTTGATTTAATAATGAAGTAATAGTGATGGAAAAAGTAATAGATTAAGATAATATATATATTTTTTAAAAGTCTTGTCAACATCTGGCGAGACGAATGATATTAAGTTGAGCAGTGCCAATGTTCATGATCAACCTCTTAATGCTGGAACTTCAACCAGGAGCAAAGAAACACACCAGGAAGATGATGTACCTTGCCTTACATTTTAATCTGATTTTGTGAAATTATCGATGAATTAATATAAAATAATTAATGATAATTAATGTCTGCTATAATCAATAATGGAATATTCTACAAGTCATGCTTTAGTTACATTATAGTTTGATATTTTAACTACTAAATATTAATGTAATTGGCCACATTAAAACGTTATGAGATGTCAAGTGGATGCCTTTAATTTTCATTTTATAAGGAGAGTTGTTGGGACACATCATGTGAGGATGCTCCTGATAACATACTGAATGAGGTTTGATTGATTATGCCATTGTTTTATCTTTGAAATTCTCTTCTTAATTAAGGATATCTTCACAGCAACCACCTGAGGAATATTTTAAAGATGAGAAAGGTGTCTTATGAGAGTTTGTTACAGATTAAAAAAAATGACATTAGTCTGTATGTCCACTTTTATTTATAGGAATGGAGTCTCGGAGTGGCACATTCCCACTGTCTGAGATCAAGTATCCAATTGTGACTGAAAAGTTCCATCTTAATTCACAATCTCAAGTTGGCCAATTCAATTTGATTTTATATTCCAGCATCTATTGAAAACATGAAAATTGTGGAATGATTAAAATGAATAACTTCTAAATTGCTATGAAACCAGTAAATCATCTGTTAAATGTTATTTTTTATGATCACTCATCAGAATGACAAGCCACAAAGTCCTTTGACAAAACCTCTTCCTGAACCTGTAAAGAAATCAAAAGTATGTTATTTAGAAAGAATGTGATAATTTTGTGCTCCTATTATTTTTAATATTATTCTTATCATTATTGTCTTGATCTCATTGACCCGCATTAATAATAGTAACTACTCAATGTTGTGAAATTGAATTTATTAACTTCGAAATTATGCTTTTTCGATTAATTTGAAAATGGCTCCATCAAATATCATTCGCATGAAAATTTTACAGGATGATTCATTTCCAGAAAGTTCTGATGAAGATGTGGCTCCATTTTCCACCATGAAACAAGTGATGATTGTTATTAACTTAAAGCTAATTTTAAAGAAAATCTTAAAGATTTTTAAACATTTAACAAGAAGAACAAAGACAGGAGGTCATCTTCAATTGAAAATCAGATTGGAAGTGAGTCACAGAGATTTGGATGACAATTATAGGTGTTTTAAGCAAATGATGCTTCACAGGTTTACGTATTATTTGATATTTATATTTTGTTGCAGCATTTATCAAAAACAATGATCTGAACAAAAATTCAGTGAAAGAAGAGAAGGGAATAAAAAAGAGTTTTGTAAGAGATTTGCATTTGTTTACAACAGCAATTATTATTAATCATTAAAATATGAATCAGTCAGTTATGATATTAGAATTAGTAATAACTCCATTCATTCTTAACTGTAAATAATGCTGGTTGTCAGGCATCTGACTGGGACAGTGTTAGTGAGAAGTCATCAAACACTTCAGATCATTCAATGCAGGTTATTATTGAACAAATTGATGACAAATGAAATAAGAGGTGCTAATATCACATGGAATGACAATCTAACAATTTCAGTTATTTAATCACAATGTCATTGATTTTAAACTAATTACAGTTAAACTTTAATTTTATTCTACGTTTATCAGGAGTTGAAAAAACCAAATGAAACTTTTATTTCCACCTCAATCACTGAGTCTCAAAATGCCATGTAAGATTTTTATACATTTTTAGGGCTAAAATAATGAACTTGTTAAACTTATTTCATATTTTTAATTCTCAGGAAGCAGATTAAAACTGTTGACATGGGATCAAAGAATTCTGTTTCCAATGGTAGTCAACAATTTTATTTTAAATTTAAATCATCTCTTAAGAATCAAATAATGTCTGATAAAATTTCTGATGAGGATATGTAATACTTTTTGTAATGGTGCCAAAAACAGTCCACGAAGGCATTAGTGAAATAACTGAAGAATTAAGGGCTTTGAAGGTGGAAGTCACCAGTCTTAAAGAGGTTCTATCAATGAAGGATGTTGAACTGGAGCAACTTAATAGGTATAAATGATTTTTTAGATTTTGAATTGTTTTAAGAAACTCATTAATTAGCATGATTTATTTTTATTCTTATTTTATTATTATTTATTTTTATTTTATTTTATAAAGAAATTTGAAGATGTTGGAAGATGAAAATGTTAAACTAAAGACAAAACCTACAAAAGCTGATGATGATGATAATGATGTTACGTAAGCTTCCATTTAAAAATTTGTAAATGAAGGTTTCTTGATATTGACAATATTAATAACTTTAGCTGACAAATTGATTAAAATGCAATGCCAAATAAATAAAATGCTAGAATATCAACTAATTTTATAATCTGAGTTGTGATAATTGATTAAATTGATGCTTTAGATCAAAAGAGTATAGCCTCCTCAAAGAAGTGAGTTACGATTTTAATTTGTATTAAGAACGATGTTCAGCACAAATTACATCCCTTGAATTCAATAAACAATTTCTTCATCAGGAGGTTGGCAATCTTCAGAAAGAGCTGGACAAAATGATGAATAAAATCAGCGAACTAAAAGAACTGAATGAGGATCTCAGAACTAAATTGGTTTAGTACCTCCAAATCAAATGTTCCACATAACATTTAATCATACTTCTGAGATATTTATAATCATCTAAATTATTTTAGCTGCATTTAAGTATTAATTTTTTGTAGCCTTTAAACCCTATATAAATCATAAAATAATTAATATAATTAAGATTTTAATTATTAAATTTAAGCAGTAATTAAGTAATGGTAATTGAATGTTGAATTTTGTACTTTCAATTGAATCCAATATCCATATGAATGTTGAGTGTCACCTGTTATTTGATAGAATGTAGGTAACAAGTCATTGGACCAAGTGACCCAGAGCCACAAAATTGAAGTTTTAGCCCTTAAAAAAGAGCTTACTGACCTTGAAAATAAACTTAAGGAGCATCAGCAGACAAAAGTATTCATTAAGATTTATGAAAACTTTGTTGGCATGCAAGCTAGCTCATGAGATTGTATTGCTGCTTGTAATAAAGGAGCAGTCATGTTCAAAACCTAGTTTGCATTCCTGTCAGTATTTGGAAATATGAATAATGAAGTGCCCCTACGTGATATGTGCACACGTAATTATAAAAACTGAATGATTTCCATAGTTAATCATGAATCACATTCACAGTGTCCTTCTTAATGATTAAGTTATGACACCTTGATAAAATATGGTTACTTGTTACAAGTACTGTGAGTAATAATTGCAACTCAGGTGCAGGTTGTGAACCATTTTATGAAATCCTACTGTGATTTCTTAAATAATTTTATTTTATTGATTTCATTCATTTAGCAGCAGTTAGAGAGTTCAAATGATGTTGAACTGAGGTAAGATTTCCAATAAATCCGACGCCGCACAGTTGATCCAACAATTTTTAATGCTGCAGAATGAACCACATGAAGTTGGAAGAGCAATTAAAATATCAAATGGATGCCTGCAGGGTTTGGATCTTAACTCATGTTTATAAAACAGCTAAGATAGTAACATCAATATCAACATAAACCTGAACAAGCCATTAATGCCTATTCAGTTTGTAATTAATTATATCACAGGAACATGAAATGCAACTTGCTGAGCAGAAATCAAAGATCATGAATCTGGAGCTTGATGTTGGTATTGTTTGACAAGTCAATTTGATGTTGTTATTTAATATAAGTTTTAGCATTTGTGATTGGCAGAATAATCATCTAAAAATGACTCTTGATGGAAAGACCAATCAATGCAATGAATTGGAAATAGAAGTCAACAAGTTGACATCAAAGCATGAGGATATGATGAGGGAGCTCCTTGCAGAGAAGGTGAACAAAATGTTGACAAATGCATTGAAATGTCTTAAGTGAAACTTAAGTAGTTTGGCCATTAAAATGTATTGAAACTTGTGATTTTGAGCAGGATAAATCTATTAAAATGAACGTGAAATCCGAAACTCAACAAGAAAGGTATGCTTGGATGCTAATGACTAAAATTAACGGGAACAGCAATAAACTACTAAATTGGTGATAAAGTTCCGAATGATCTGCTTTATTCAGGATTGATGTCTTGTTAAAGGAACTGGAAAATATGAGAGGAATGAATCATTCTATCAGTTCTTCTTCAGAAATTCTTCTGAAGGCAGAATATGAGCAGGTATGTTATTGTTGTTGTCATCGGTAAAAGTGAAATTTGCTTGTAGATTTTCATGATCTCCCATTCATAATTTTAAGAGCGACCTTTTCTTAGTTATTCCTTCTTAATGAAATAGAAAAAAAAGAAAAAAAGCCTCTGTTGGTGATGTAATGTGTATGCTATTTGCTTTTATTTCCAGAAAGTTTCATTATTTGAAGAATTGAATGAAGATATGAAGAGGACAGTTTCCAAATTGAGAGAAGAGTTGGATTTGCAGAGGAAGAAACATGAAGACGAGTATAAAATGCTCACTTTTGCAAAAAATGAGCTTTTTAACAAGCTGGTTCTTGCTGAGTCAGCTCTGAAGAAGGAATCAATTGTATGATCTTTTACTTATGTTTGATGACATGCATAATCAGAGCATTTCAAATGATTGCTACATTTTTACTGTAGTCAAAGCAATTCTTGGAAAGTGAACTCCAGCAACTGACTAAAGATTCACAGATAATGAAGCAGAAACTTTCTGAAGAGCAAGATCAACGACAGGATGTGGAGTTAAAAATGATTTCTTTGAACCAAGCTGTGGAAGCCTCAAAATCCTCGTCAATAACCATCGAAAGCAAGTTGAATCAGAAGTCGGAGGCTCTGATGAATGTTGAGAAAGAGAACGAGTTTCTAAAGTCATCACTTCACAAGATTGAATTGGAAAAAGTAAAACTGGATGCAAGTCTCAAAATGGAACAACAACAGAAGGAAAATCTCCAAGAAGAATTGATTGACCTGAAAAATGTTGGTTTTGCTTGCTGCTTTGTTCTATTTCAAGTTCATAATCACAGTTCACACTACTCTTTAGTTTGCTTTTGTTGTTGTGGTGCACAGAAATTAGCAGAATCCCTTAGGGAAAGTTTTGAACATCACAGAATGAAGAAACACTTGCAAGAAAAAGTCCAAGTCAGTTTATCACCTTATAAAATTTTTTAATTATAAAATAACACTAATTTTTCCTTTTTAAAAGTTTCTTTTAGTATTAATTATGCCAATTTATGCATTGCTTTCATATATTTTGTGCAAGGACCTCGCTGGCTCTAAGGACATGGCATTAATGGAAGCTGAGAATCACAGAGAAATGTGGGAAAATGAGATTAAGTCTAAATCAAAACTTGGCTTAAGAGTAAGTACTGATTCCTGCTTGAAAAATATTTAGTAAGTAAATCAGGAAATAAATTTACTTCAAAAAATCTTATATAACCTTATATTGATTTGCATCATTTTTTTTCTTGATAAATGTATTAGTGTGAATTATTTTGTCTTTCCAATAAGCTATTTCAATTGGATCATGAAAACAGAGGTGTTTTGACTAAATTGACACAGGTTTCCTTAATTATTTTGAACAAATATTTTCTGTTAACAGTTATTTTTTTTTAAATGTCTTTAGTTTTGGTTTCACTTTCACCTGTACATTGTTGTACTACTTTATAAATATGGATACTTCTATTATCCATGAGTTTTCCACTGTCTTTTACCCCAGTTTGAACCTGGTTCATCATGTTAAGCAAGGAACATTGATTAACTAAATAATCTACATTCTGATTTAGCACAACTTGTTATGTAATGTATTGCTTATGCAAATTAGCACTTATTAATGTTTTTTTGTCAAGGAACAAATGAAATTAAGAAAGGCACTTGAGAAAAATCACATTTTGACTGAAGAACTCCAGATGGAAAAGCACAGGTTTTAAGAGTTTATTATTATTATTACGTTGTTTATGTATTGAAAAACATTGCAATTGTTGTTGGAATTCACAAAGATGCTAAAATTGTGCTATGATTATTTGTTTTACATGAAACGTGTTTCAATGTATGTATAACATACACTGCATGCAATAAACTTGTCTTTCTAGGGGTAATATTCTGTCTCAGAAGTTGGATGTGTTCAACAAAATCTCAAGCACTCATTCCAAAAATAAAGTTATTACAAATTTATCATTAAAATTTAAAAAATCTATTTTTGTATTTAAAATTTTTTTTGCTCATGAGTCCCATTTACTCTAACGTGTCCATTGTGCTTACAATTTATATAATTTCATCATGTAAGAAATGCAAACTGTTATATTAATTATTAATCTTTTACCTCATATTCTTCAGGTAAGGTATAACCACTCGAGATATCTCTTGATGCCTCTTGCAAGAAGTGTAAAAAAAATAAAGACACAGAGGTTGGAACACTAGACAATTGTTGAAATTCCTACTATTCTAATAAAAATCTCTAATAAAAAAAAAAATTTTTTTAAATATTTATTTTGACTTGATTAAGGAAAGAATTTATAGTAAAGATATAATGAAGGAGGCTGAAAGGATGAAGAGGGAAATTGAGCAAAAAACTCAGACTGAGTTCATGGAGAAATTACAGCAGGTGTATCACTTCCTAGAGGAGCAAACAATCATCAGGAGTCGAAATGAACAAAAAAGGATGGAAAACTTGGAGCTTTATAGAAATAACTTATTTATTTCTTCAGATCAATTGGTGAATTTGTGCTCAGCTTGGAATTGTGGTAAATTTTCAAAATTAAATTTTTTTCATTCTGGCAGACTCCACCATTTCATAAAGCATTCAGTCTTTCTGACAAGCCTAATAAAATTCAGGCATTATTTGATGAATTGAAGTTATCAGAAAATAAACTAAGAGACCACCTGAGCTCAAATAATGAAGCA